>JAZBHA010000385.1:0-73286 GCA_037464855.1 Iselma pallidipennis | reverse complement strand
GATCCATTTTAAATTTCACTTAATAAGTTATTGAATTTTAGACAGAGAGTTGTTTATGTTGACGGCAAAATTGCAAGATTCTCTAACTATTGATTCAAATCTAACATAAGAGGAACGTGACCAAACTTTTCCTCTATCCACTTTTATGACACAGTTGTGTGTGGTGTACGACATAAGGGGATTCACTGGGATTTTGTCAACGTCCAATTTGTCATTTTGGATGTCTCTCAATCCTTCTTTTATACATGTACGTACATATATGAATGCGTATGTGCGTGTGTGTATATGCCAGGATAACATTAAAAGCGATATCATTAATGGCTAAAATCTTCCAGTTTCTTCCGAAAGATAACTGTGTCTCAATAACGAGAACTATACAAAAATAACTGTATTTGGTGAAACGAAAACTTTAAGAGATTATGATAGATTTATAAAATAGTTGTTACAAAAAGAACTCCTCTCATAAATCATAGAATTATAAATTCAAACTAATAAATTTTCTGTTAGTATTATAGAACGACGCCAACATTAATCGTTATCGTCAATACATAGAGGGATGAAATTTCAAAAGAAAATGAATAAGAAAGGCAAAGTTGCACACACACACACACACACATACAAATGTGAAATGAATTACATTATTGATAAGATTCGAAAATGGATATAATATAAAAATTAGATTCTAGCTCTCGTTCACCACCCATCTCGTTATTAATTCTGGAATCGTAGGGTTGTGGTAAAGACGATAATCCCCCTACTCACTTCACCATCCATTCCTGATAATGGGTATTTCTCTACTATAGTGTCTCTCTTTTTAATACTTATATGCCTTTCTCTTTTGCTCTTTCTCATTTACTTATTCGAACGTGAAGCAGGCATAATACACATATACTCATCTACTACACACAGCAGTTGTTTGCACCCTCACACTCTTGTCAGCACTTCAACATTTGATAGGAATGGTGGTATGGTATTAAGGAATAAGATTGTAGAGGCTGTATAAACTCGAAGAGAAAGAGAGAGAGAGAGAGAGAGAGAGAGAGAGAGAGAGTGTGTGAATGAGCGAGTGAGAGAGAAAGTCAGTAATTCCATCAATGAATTGTTCAATTTTATATCTACAATAATTTAGCAGAAGAATCACTTTTTTTCAAATATTTATTTATCTGTTTCAGGTGTATTTGGTTGGACATATGCCGCCAGGCTCCAATGAACGACAACGTGGTGCTTTTCCACCAGCTCATGCCGCCTATTCCGATTACCATAATCGACGATACCTACAAATTGTCCGAAAATACGCCAGTATTATTGTTGGACAATTTTTTGGCCATTTACATTCGGATACTTTTCGAGTAATTTACAATGATACAGGTAATTCGTTTGATTTTCTTTCCATAAGAATTTCTTTTTAATTCCTGGTCTATTATCCTGCTTCATGCCAATCTACTTTTGTGTTACTAGGTACCTATATAGCAATTCCTAGAGTGAAACTTGATTAGAATAGAGAGAAGGGTCTCTTTGGCAATAAATCTAAAGATCTTGTAAAGTAATTATTCAGCAGTAACCGAACAAGAAAACGAGCTGATTCTTTTCCATTCCTCCTGCTTTCTTTGTCAACATCTTGTACTATAAAGTCTATCCATCTTTCTCGTCAATTTTAAATGGAGATCTTGTAGAAATAGACGACTTGTAATCGTACTGCTGTTCTTCATATCTCTCTATAATAAGAATGTCTTTTTGTTCAAATCTATCCATCTTCTTTCCACCATTTATATTTGTTTTATCTTCTTGTCATTCCCGCCATCGTCCGCCGCCATACTTTTTAGTAGTTGTTCGAATGGGTCGGGGGGAAAACAAAAGCGGCATATCTCCCATCATCATCATCATCATCATCATCATCATCTTATATTCGGCACGATTTCTCATACAAAATGATAATCACAATACGAAAAACGACCGATTCAACTTTCCTCACCGGAAATGAAAATTTTTTCAACAAAAAAGAGAAAGACGAGAATTGAAACTTTACGAAACGACAGACTAAAACAAAAAAGATCTGTCGATATCATTTAAATGAATTTCAGACGAATAAATGATGATTTATTGTTCATTAAAGTCTACACGTATGTTGAAGAACATATCAGTTTTAAGAACGAGTCTACATCTATCCACTGAACAGAATCTTACTATCGGTATACAAACAATTATTTAATTACAGTTAGAAAACAATGCTCATAAGACAGGTAAATAGAAAGAAAGCCATACATTGAAACATTAATCTAATTTAAAATTGTTATTTCTATAACCATAGAGCTAAAAAAAAATGTGAATACATCTTTCAATCTTCCTCATCCTCTTTTGGAATAAAATAGAGGGTTGCCGTTCTGTCTGGATAATGGATCGTTCAATTAAAACTGGAAAGTAAGAGGGGGTGTATGGATTTTGTGCAAACCGAGCACACAGATTTTACAATTAATTTCATACGATTTCAGTCTTAATTGCTTTTCAAATACCGAAACATTTGGGAAAAAAACTTGCCTTGACAATTCAAAAAAAAAGGAAAACGGTTAACATTTTTATTTTCATATGGCCGTATTCTTATATTTCACGTGGTCTTTCTTGTTGGGCAATATTGAAACGATTACAAAAATCTCCTCCAAACATGCTCAGCAGCATTTGGCTCATTTACTTTTAAATAAGATAATTAACTCGTATGGTGTTAATTTGAAGTAGTTTGGAGAGAACAGAATCACCTAATTTCCTATTTAATAAGTACAAATTTCCTTTCTCACTTCTCCCATTTCCTTTATTATACAAATAGAGGTACACTCTTCTTTTTGGGTTTGATAAATTTAATCATAGACTCATTCACTGGATATATCTTCTTATTATTTATCTTCTTCGTACGTCAAAGAAGCAGCTTTGCAATTATTAAATTCAACTGTCATAGTCGAAACACAGATTATACATAAAGTAGAATCTGCATTTCAACATCAACATTTTGTTGTTTCATTCTATCAAATAGATTAGTAAAGACCAAGAAATGAAGGCAATAGTGACTTTCTCATTGCAACAAAAGAACAAAAAACACGAATATCGAAGCTAAACCAACAAAAAAATGAGCGAATTTGTACTTGCAAATAATGGAGGTGGAGTCTCGTTTTCACTCTCTATCTTGTTCCATCTCCTCTTTCAGATCTCTCATTTTTTTTTGCTTTAGTAAACATGAATTGATGTGAAATAAGGACAGATCCGAAATTGCTGTAGGCTGATTCCGGACCCTGTTTGTCAATATATATTTGCTTTCGATTCATATCCGCAGATTGATTGGTTTCCAATTATAACATATCTTTTGATGATAGATAAGAGAGAGATCCGGCTTTTATATAAAAATATAAAATGAGAACGATTAGATGATGTTTGATTGAATGACTGTCTGGTAGAATTTGCTTTAATTGGGTCTAGATTATCAGGAATATTTGTTAGAAAAACTTCACGGAAAATTTACTACAAGGTAGAGGGAACTCTGTCTTAATCAATAATCGAATAATAATTAAGAAATAATTAAAAATTCTAATTTGAATTTCGTTGAGACTTAAAAATGATTGGAAAATTGTTTTTCATGCTCTAAAAACCAATACTCCTAGTGCCTAAAATGAAACGAAATTATTACATAAAATGCAGTTGGAAGCTTTCATAATCTGCCTATAAGGCATTGTAAACTAAAAATTCGGCTGACTTTCCTTAAATTAGTCGGTAGATTTGCAATGTCTGCAGATTTAAAAACAGAAAAGTAAAAATTAACTGCTCTCTCAAATCGATTTACTTCTTCCTGAAAGCATTTCGAAAAGCTGAAGACTAATAAAAATATCCTATTTCTCAATTCTCACTTCTACACTATTTCTCAAATATCGAATTCCTCTTAGGAATTTTCAGTCCTTTTTTTCTCAACTCACATTGGTAACAGCGTGTACCATAAAATATCATATAGATGCAGATGCAGAATAAATTTCATAAACAATTGGAGACAAATATATAGAAGAATACACTATTTTATTATCCATACATGTTCCCACAAGCTTCTATTACACCTATATCGCAAATTATAATTTTACTCTTGCCCTCCTTCTATATTCAGTTAAATGATAATAATTTATTGCAAGTAAAGATATTTTAGTTGATATTAAAATCCAAACTGTCGTCTAGCTTCTGTTGTTTCAAAAACATATGAAACGAAATAATAAAATGAAGTGTTGTTTCTAAATAGGAATTGGATCAGTTCTCCCTAAGGCATCAAACTACAATTCAATTCAACTATTCAAAGATGCATTCTACTAGAAACCAACCAAAATCCCAAAATAAGCAAATAGATGCACACAATATAGATCCTATATCCCTATATAGTACATACACTAATACATTTAAATTGCAAGAGTGAGTGTGCTATCCCATAGGTATTACTTATGTCGATATGTTACATTATATTGGCTTCATGTCTATCGGAATATGTTTAATGTTGTACATATGTTGAATGTAGGCATAACACATAGATACTGTTCCACTAAAGACAGCAAGACAGTTTCATTTTTAGATCCTATACCTACCTCCAAAATACCTATATTAGTTAATATCATAATGATATAGGTATGTTATAGAATAGAATAATAATAACAGCAAATGTATTGTATTTTAGAAGCGAGGAAAACTAATTTAAACTAATGTGGAACTTTTGAAAGAGACACTTACAACAAATTGGCCAAGCAGTCATTGCTTATTGCATAGCTTCTGGTTTCCAACAAGACCAATGTTAGAAACTATTATATTTGAACTAATTCAACTGAATCAAAATATAATTAGGAAAGTTTGATATAGATATACTGTATACACATAATATATATGTACCTACACCTATGTATATGCATATAGCTACGTATACGTATACAAAATGCTATGTTGCAGTTCGCTAGTTCATAAATGTTGATGTTTTTGTTCCCAAAAGTTAACTTTGTTCCGTTTTGAGTTATTTCAGTTAAAGTTTCTCATAAATCCTATATACGGAATATGGAGAAACCAACAATCGCACTTTATCTAATTTTTATTGGAAGACCGAGATTCAGAAACTAACAAACTTTAAACTTTACACCGAAATAGAAGAAAAAAACTGTATTCCACGCGAGTTATTTATATCTACTACTGTTATTTAATTATCTTAACTCAGCGGAGTACCTACGGTAAATTTTTAATTGTGATACCTAATAAGAAGAAACTTGAGTTTGACGAAAAGTTTCAATTCAGCCCACTTTCAAATTTTGTGGGTGTCATATTACATGTTCCGAATAGTATTTTCAACTTTCAAATTAACACAGACTTAACGCTTTATTTCATCATCTCTTATTTTTGAAGTAATTCACGAAAACATGAGAACTATAGTGACATTTTTATTAAAAACTTTTATATATTAATTAACAGCAAAACCTCTTGGAGTTCAAAGAATCTTGCACATAAACTGTACATATTATTTCTTCAATAGTTTAATAGGAAAATTTTCAAATGTCAGTAAAATTGTTTGATTCGTGTATATTAAGAAATTTGTATGAGAAAATTGCCAAATACTTACTGCTAATGGATTTTTAAAGTGGCAGATTTTCAAAAATGTATAATTACTGCAATCTAATACTTGTAATTACGCCCAGATGAGTACCTTTCTGTCTAGAACATAATTCTCAACTGAATATACCCAAGTCCATTTCTTATTGTCTTTTACATGCATATATGTAGAGACAGAAATACATAAATGGACTATGAACGTATAATCGTATATGGAAAATCGAAATCCTCCCTGTAAGTAGACTGCTGGGATCTTTTCGGAAGCATTAAGTTTGGAAGGGTTATTACACCAACTAGAAAGTCATTTCAAGTCATTAATATAACGTTTGTAAAGAGACATACAGATAGAGACACTTTATTACATTTAACTGGTTATACATACATAATCCAAATCGTATTACATGATTGTTTCTAACAAATGAAAGCAATTTAGGAAGCCACACAGCAGTATCAGTAACAATATCATTGTATTATAGATACGATGATACAGCTGTGCAATCGCATAGAGGGCAAAATTTTTAGAATAATGTAGTTTTTGGATTTTATATTTTTCCTTTGGAAATTATCTTCCACCATTATCTTCTTCTTATTTCAATTTAATTCTAACTGTTTTTTGAATAAATATTTGCAGGTCGACCGATATCCTGGGCAATGTTAGCTCCAGCTATTACGCCCAAACGCACAACAGATGGTGCCAATAATCCAGGTCTAAGGATATACAAGTTTGACAAGGACAGCGGCCAGGTAACATAAGCAAATACACACACACACATCCATTCACACTAAGTAAGAAAACCTCTCTCTAAATGTCATTAAATTCATTCTACCCTTGTATCTATTTCATAATCTAATCTTACTAGTAGTATTGGCTAATATAGCTCATTTCTGTCGAAATTAACACTAGGACTAATACAAACACATATTATTATATTATATGTAGGTACATATGTATATGTATTTAAATAGAGGACGAAAGGAGAATACAACATCCTGTTGGATACTCCACTCCATCTATCCATTATGAAATATTTCCGTTATATGTATTGTGTTGCTATAGTTTAAAGCTAAATTCTGCTCATCTCTTAAACATAATTGAGACTGACAGCTATGAAAATATCTCTATAAGGTTAAATAAAATAGACTATTCTTATTTTTTTCTCCTCCCTTGGAACAGAAATATGTATAATAAAGACAGTATACTTCATCTGGTAGAGGAAAAATCGTTTTCTACCTTTTATTTCATTATGATACTCCTTCAAAAGGGAGAAATCTAATTAAAACTTGATAGGATATAGTCTATATGTTTTATATGAGTTACCATATTGTAAACTTTTAGCCTAAATTGTAGTTTCTTTACTAGTAAACTCCATTTTCAAGCGGCCCTCTCCAAAAGAAGGATGTTTTTTATTTCGTTTTGTATATTATTATTGAATATTCGTTTCTGTACACAGATCTTCGACTATACTCAATACTATTTGGATTTATCAACAGCCAATTCGAATTCCAAAGAAGAAGCTGAATGGATTGTTGAATACAATTTCAGTTCATATTATGGCATTTCAGATATAACACCAACGTCATTACATCAGCTGGCTGATAAGTTAACTTTAGGAAATTCAAATGACCATTTTCTAAGGTAAATATGCATACACTCTACCTATATCTAGTTTGATGCAGTTGCAGGTAAATTTTTATAAAAACTAAACTAGTTTTGTTAACTTCAATGCTCGTTTTTAAAAATTACACACAAATTTAAGTTTCTATCTTTTACCAGAAACTCTCTTCTCTCTACAACTACTACGATTATATGCATATTATATGGTATCTAAAAGTAGTAAGACTTTATATTTCGTCGATTTTATATTCTGTAATTTTACATATAATTTGTCCAATATCTCGACTTTACGATTGCCATTCTTATGCAAAATGCATCAGTGCACCACCACACCAGTTAAACACACCAAGAAAAGACTTCCGAATACATTTAAAATTATATTGATAATAAAATTTATTCCTGTTGAAAATCCTTATTTGAATAACGTTTTGAGGAATATATACTATGGATTTGGAAGAATATATCTAAAAAAAATGGCTTTCAAAAATAACAATCAAATTCACCTGAAATAGATTTTTCGAAAATTTCCATTTAACTCATGGCATTTCCTATAAATTTCAAAATCAAAGATACTTTTCCCTCTGGTGATAAGGACTTTTGAATTTCCATGTTTATTCTTTTAATTTGTACTTATTTTGTCCGTTTTTCTTCTTTTTCCAGATACTATCGAGCCAATTCTGTCCGTATGTATAATACACCGCAATCTAGTTGCGATGCAAATTGTGCACATACACATTATTGTGCAATAACACGTGTTGATTATAAAGAATTTGAACATTGCTTAAAAACAGCAGCTAGTGCATTGGCATCATCGTCCTTATCAATGGTGGTCCGTAGTACACCACAATTGTGTCTAATACTAGTTTTAATAATTCTTGTGATTTTTAAAGTGTGATAAACTTAGGAGAAGAAAACAACAATGTGTGTGTGTGTGTATGTTAAAAGAAACATTTTAAATGGAGTGGATTTTATTTCGATAACATTATTGGGAAATATCCAGATAATATAATAAGTGTAAATATTTTGCCTAAATGTACCATAAATAGGGAGAAAATGAAATATTTCACTTCAATAATATGGAATTGGTCTTAATAAATAATAATCTTTATGAATGAACGACTGCACTATTTATCTTAAAATATTTTTGTATTAAACAGTAATTGTACATAATAGGAGTATTAGATTATGTATGTATAGAGGGTTATTAAATAAAAATCCTCAAGTATTAAAAGAAATTTCTATTTAAAAATCCTATATAGGTCTACATATTTAATGATTATTGTTTTAATAAAAGGCGGACAAGAAACAGGAAACTATAATAATCACGCTTTTAATGTAAATTCATGGGAAAACCAACCTTCTAAAAATTTGTTGTTAATTTAATATTTGAGAAATGACGACGACGATCTAGTCCTCGAATTAATTCCAATCAACACATTCCCATTAAATATTATTAGAACAGAAAAAAAAAACGTGGAACCTAATTCCCTTTGTTTATAACAAAACAGAAAATAAACAACGACAATTATCGACGAACAACAGATCTTCATTAACAAATCGCCTCTAGATATTTTTTTATTCAAATAAAAAACAACAACACACACCCATATTCTATATAGAAAAAATAAAATTAAATAAATAAATCCTGCCAGGATGTTAATTTTTTTTGTACGGGGATTTTTCCATTAAAGGTATATCTACCTATATTAATTAATTAATTAAGAATGTTTCATGAAAAGCATCTAATTTTAATTCAACGATAATGGTGGAACACTCGAAATTTCCTTAAATTGTATTCTTGTGTGATAATAACGTGAAATTTCTAATTAATTTCAAGAAGCGATTTCATGTATTTTTATATCATTTAAGTATTTTCCCATAAAAAGCAATTAGATAACAAATAAAGATGTAAATATAATATATAACATATAACATTATAATAATTATTGATTGTTGAATGCGACGAAAATGACCAAAAGTTTTTGCTATTATATAGCATTCTATAAATATTACTAATATACATATATTGATAAAAAATAATAATAATAGTTGTAATTGTATTAATCCTTAATAATGTTGTTACCTAATAGCTTTTATTCAAAACCATTGAATTGAAAACCAATGTGTAAACCTGTTCTGTGTGTGGTATTTCTCTTGAATAGATGTGCCTGCCTTTTTAATTTTGACCACCTAACAGGTGAAGTATTCCTGCAAAACATTTGTGCGTATGTATGCATTTATATTATTATTATCAGTATATTATACTTATGTATAATTTTCTTTTATTTTATCTCCAATAAACCACATTAGGTGCATTAAAACTGAATAAATAAATTAATAAATATGTGATTATTTATTTGTGGTATGTACAATAATTTTATTGCTTTTGAATGTGAAATATTTTCAGTTTGATTCAAACGCAACTCTTCATCTTTATCTTTATCTCTAAGGAGTTGCTTGACAAACGAAAATCCACAAACTCAGCCAATAGTAGATAAATTCACATAGTAAACGACAGGGATACAAAACTTGCGATAAGAACAAGGATAGATATATGATTTACATGCCTTGCTTAAGCATGCTGTGCGGAGCAAGTAAATCCTTAAAGAGTGTGGGGAAAAAGATAAAGATGTAGAGTTGCGTTTGAAACCAACTGATAATAATTATTGAGATGCCATTTTTTCGAATATAATTAAACTGATGTTGTATGTAGTTGTTGATATGCGTTGTGTTATCCTTTCGTATTTTTATTGAAAAAAAATCTGTTTTCTCGATTATAAATTAATAAAAAAAATTATTATTAATTTGAATTTTTTTAATTTTTAGAATCCCACATCTACATTTTACAAACTAGTTAATTTTATCTTTTGAGCGCCCTGAACATCCTGAAAGCCTTTAAAAGACACAGACCACCAACTAGGTATTACAGATTATTTATTGATTTTTATAATAAAAATCAATAAATTGTGACTATAGTAGCTCTCATTAAAAGAAATAATATGCTCTGGTGAAATGCAAACAAAATCTTCTTGTTGTTTACATAATAGTAAAGTGAAATCGAAGTAACAGTTCATTAAAAACTACCGTTGGCGATATTGGGAATTTTTTAACAGAATTGAATAGAAACTGGCAAGTAAACTAAACTAATACAGTACAGTATAGTCTGGATGGAAATATCAAAATAAATCACAATGCTTCGAAAAACTACTGTAAACGATGTCGGAATTTCTCATTAGAGTATATCATCTTTACTGAATTAGTCATGAAGAATCTTGTAGAAGCCAATTTGAAATGGAGCAAAGAAATCGATTCTATAATCGTGTAGTATTCTAAATGCAGAAGGACTTCAAATAATCAGAAGTGTCAGTAAATATCGGGGGTATAGTCTGAAGGGCCGGCATTGGAGTGTCTGAAGTTAGGAGGTGTGCCAAAATCGATTACTAAATAATTTGATTTTATAAAGTAGATGTATGGTTTTAGCACACCAGCCAGTGCATATCTCAAAGAACTGTTGTAAGACATCTTTTCTTGAGAATGACTTAGTTTGTGTAAGGGAGGATACAGTTGGTCTGTATAGGGATGTCTAAACAAAAAAAAACACAATGGATCTATTAGTAATTAGAGAACACAACCAACATACAACAAGATGGTACACAAAATCGATACATACGAACAGATTGGTAAATTTTAAATCAAACATACATATCAACATAAAAAAGAGCGTTGCAACTGGCATGATAACGAGATCGCTGACACTAAGCAACCCGAGAAATATTGGGATGAAGCATTAAAAAAAGTCACAGATATTTTGATGAAGAACAACTACCTACCCACTATCATTCATTAAAGAATTAACTTATAGAGTGAAGAACAACTTATGACAAAAAAAAAACAAAAGGATATCACACAACAGAAAAGCTATCATAAATGTTTATACATCAAAGGATTGTCAGAGAAACTCAATGGGGTTGTCAAAACACAACTGCAGTAGGGCCTAAAATATAACTTATGTATGTGGAGAGACGAGGCGTTTAGAAACCACAAGAAATAATACTTAATCTTCGTTTCAGCTTGAAGTGAAGATACTTTGATTCGCAGTGTATGGGTTCCTTTAGTAGCAATGATTGTGGTAATTTGCGCTACAATTAAACACCCCACTGAAATGTCAAATTTTGTTTGGTTATGTTCGTTCGATGACAGTTGTGGTTATGTTTTGCAACGAATCCTGTAAAAGTACGAAAAAAATACAGAAAAATGTCGAATTTACGGTCGCAAATGCGTTACATGAATCCATATGATATACACAAAACTCTAATTAATGATTATATATTGAAACGACCAGGTGACACGAAATCACTATCAATAAGAGACACATCAAAAGACCGTACCGATTATGATGTTCTTCGTGATAATCATCGATTTCTATGGAATGAAGACAATCCAGATACATGGGAGGCACAATTTGCTAAAAAATATTACGATAAATTATTTAAAGAATATTGTATAAGTGATCTAACTTTATATAAAGAAAACAAGGTAAGTAGTCGTTATAATAAAGATACCATAAAGGGACAAATACTAAAATTATTATTATTAAAAAGGTAGCATTAAGATGGCGAATTGAACGTGAAGTAATTAGTGGTAAAGGTCAATTTATTTGTGGTAATAAGAAATGTGATAGTCGTGATAGTTTAAAAACATGGGAGGTAAATTTTGCATATAAAGAACAGGATGAAAAGAAAAATGCTCTTGTTAAAATCAGTACGTCTATGTGATAATAATTGCATCAATTCAGTTTAATCGATTTATAATTCTTTCAGGATTATGTCATGAATGTTCATTGAAATTAAATTACCATCATAAGAAACGAGAGGTGAAACGAATTGATCGTGGTGGTGGTAAACACAGAAAGATTAAGAAGCGGAGGAGTAAAGAAATGAAAGAGAAAGGTCGTAGTGGTGATGGTGATGGTGGTGAAAGCAGTACTTCACCAACAACAACAACAACAACATTAAATATTGACCAAGACAATAAGAGTGATAGTGATATAGATGAAGGAGAATCCGGAGAATCAGCTTGGAATAAACATAAACCAGTTGAAGTTAAATCAAGGGATGAAGAAATGGAGGAATATTTGCAAGATTTACTTTTGTAAAATCAAAAATCAAAACCGTAACGTACAATAACTTATAAAGTAACAAAAACTGAAGGGCTTTTGAAAGCATAAAACAGCAAAAACCCGATATGAATGTTTACCATTAAGGCAAAGACAAAGAATACACAATATTTTTCATATTTATTTATTTATTTTCAAAGTCTACATAAATCATTAAAAAAGAAGTCAAAATAACAATTATTGCTCATAGAATTATACAAAATCTATTTAGCAGTATAATTTTATTACAAATAACTATAAGAAAAACAGAGATTATAATATGCAATATAAAAATCGGCAATTTATTGAAAATTATTGATTAGCAACTATGTTGCTCTAATAATTGTAAGAAAAACTCGATTCCTTTTGCGCAATAAGAATCATCTCTACAACTACATCGATTGTGCGTAGGAAGGAGGAGGAAAAAACCTCGTAAATCGTCAGGAACCCTTTTTTTCTTTTCCACAAAAATTTATTACTATTAATATTATTTATTGTTGACTGTCACTACAATTTTTCGATGAATGTTGTTTCTCATCACTATCATCATCTGAGAAATCTTCATCATGTGTATGTGTAACATATGTTGGTGTTTCTGGACGTACATGTGGTATTTGACTATGTGCACGTTCCAATATCTTTGGTTTACGTTCATTATCAATAAATTCGTCTTTTTCATTTTTATTATTATCAATTGCTTCCATAACGAAACGTTGTTCGTGTGCAACAGTTGATTCATGTGGTAATAACATAGCTGGGGCACGAAACATGTACGAAAATGGATAATAGAGAAGATTTAAATGGGTGGCAGCATACAAATCGGCATACCTTACAACCTACAATTTGGAAAAATTTCAAGTATTCGTATAATAAAGTTATCGTCAAAATAGTCCTCGTTGACGATGTCGATGACCTAGTTTAGAATCCCATCCATTTTTTATTCTTACCTGTGATGAGAAGAAAGTCTGTCGTGATCCAGATCGGAATAAACTTCCCATCATACCATAAGACATATCCATTTTATGTGTAACATCACGAATGGCAGCTCTCAATTTTGAAATATCCGGTTTCTCTTTGGTACTACTATCTAAGTCCCTTTAAACGAAACCATTATTTATTTATTTAATAAAATTCAATAATCAAATATATTATATTATCATCAACATACTTGTACATATCACCTAATTTAACATCCAATGTTTGTAATTCATCAAACAATTGACATTTATCAGTCCATACATGTAATTCTCTAACCAATTCTGGTACAATTAAAAATGTTCTCCATCCACGTATTTTTTTACTTTTTAAAATATCACCAAATATATGATCACCAACATATAATACATCTTTACCTTTAGCACCAATTAATTTTGTAAATACATCACATGAACCACCTGAATAAACAGCTTCTTTTTGAAATGGTCCAGTATGGATACCAACACGTAATGCACCAGTTGTTGTATCAACTTGTCGTAATATTGTACCTTCACCGAAAAATAATGGTTTTCTTGCATCTACTACGATTGTATCGAAATATGTTTTCCAATTTCGATGTGGATCTCCTGGCTAAATTTTTGAAAAATAATAATAATTTAAATATTCAAAAATATTATAATATATCAGGAATTATTACTTTAGTTCCGTAAGGAAAATCAAATAAATATGTCATAATTTTATCGGTAAAATTATAATCACTATTCGTTAATAGAAACGTTTTAGCACCACTTTCACGAAGACGTGTAAGAAACATTGGTAGTCGTTCATCTTTTTTCACATATTTTTCAAGATTTTCAATCGTTTTCTGTTTTAAATCACCTTGTAAATGAACCCAATCGACAGCATCTCGAACATCCTACAACAAAACGAACAAGAATAGCCAACAGGTTTAACAAAACGTAAATAAATAATCACCTGAAAGATTGATTTGAACGACATAAACAATTCACCACATTCTACACCAGTGGCTGTTTTTGTATATTGTGGTGAATTTGTGAAAAAATCAACTAAACATGCTAACAAATATGTTTCTGGTAAATTGAATAATGTATTTAAAACGTATACTCTAGATTCGTCTAATGTTAAAAATTTGTTTGGATATAATTCATAGACTTGTGAACTACAATGGAAAATGTTAATTTTTTTTTGTTTTAATAATTAAATTGAGAACACAATTTACTGTTTGATAAATTCGAAACCATGTACACATACTAAAATGTTACCATAAGCATCAACTTTTAACAGATTACCATAATGGGTATCGAACCATAAACCTCTATAATAACCAAATATATACATAATTGAATTGTAAATCAAAAAGGAATTTCGATTGTGTTATTATCCTACCTGACCGCAAAAGTCGGATCATATTCGAATTCTAAAATCTCTTGTGGATAACCAATAAAGACCATACGTTGTTTTACAAGATCAAAACCAAGTTTTTCATATTCAGGCGATTTATATTCTATGAAAATTAATTATAATTTATATTTATATGTGAAAGGTAATTAAAAAAAATAGAAATCTTACCTGCAAGGGTATAATCCATATCGAAGCCATAGAATTTAATATTCTCCAAATGCAAACTACGATTAACGAATATTCTACAAAAAAAAAAAAAATAATAAAATCACAAAATTATAAGAAAATTCATAAAAACTTATCGAGTATTTTTTTAATGAGACAGAATTATTGTTAATTAAAACAACAACACCGAGTTTAATAGGTTTAAAAGCCATGGGCAAATACACGTGTTTTTTTTTGTTGTCTTTTAGGAAATGTCACCGTCCTGTAATTCGTTTTTGCGAATTCCTTTCGTAATTAAAGATTAAAAAATACATAAAATATGAAAATTATCGCACTGAAAAAAATTAATTATTAACTGGATGTGTAGAAAATTCGAATGAGATTCAGATAAAAGATGAAGTTTATTACGAAATAATAATGAACTATGTACTCTATCATCTCAAACTTAAGTGTAATTATCAGGACCGGACTGGACAGGTGGGGGATATGGCGAGATTTCCCCCGGGGGAAAAATAGCGTTTAGGGAGTCATCGATAATCTTTTAAGGTATTTTTTTTCGATCATCAGCTGAAGAGATGTCTCCTTTTCTTATAAATTCCTCCGGGGGCCAAGGTAAGCCAGTCCGGCCCTGGTAATTATTGTGTATTGATTGAAAAAGTTACACGTGAAAAATACATAATACGCGTATATAATATAAAAAACACAAAAAATTAATAAATAAAACGAGTTAAAAAGATAAATAAATTCCATTACAGTAAATACATTTTTACTTTAATGGTAATATGTTGTATTGTATTTTTATATGTATACAGGATGTTTGTTTCAATCCGTCGTGCTTCGTGGTGTCATATTTTGTGTAATATTGGGCCAGTTTCACAATCAATTCTAAAGTAACTTTAACTGTTAAAAAAGTCACACTATAAATCCATCGAGCATGTGAAGAAGACATAGCGAACCAGATAAGGCACATTTCCAGATAAACATTCAGATGAACTTATGGACAAATTAAAGTTACTTTAAAGATAATTATGAAATCGGCTCCATTGCTGTGTAAAAATCATTGATTTGAGACTCTAAGGACCAAAAATTGGCAGCTAGACAATTATTTATTTAAAGGCAAAAATGAGCTTTTCCTTCAATCAAACCATTTTAAAATCCTCAATTATTATAATAAATACAGTGGTCGCCGTCTATTATAATCACGGATAGTGTTATCAATCGGCCATTGTTATCGAAATGGGTCGGTCCCAAAATTCTCTATATAAAATTAGTTGAGAATAATCCGCCTACTATAATCAAACTTCGGCTATTACTATCAATTTTAGAGACAAATTTTTTTAATTTTTATCAATTTTGTGCAAATGATCGATTTCTTCGAAAGTTACTTTTAACCGAAGCATACTTTTTATTGTTTACATGAGTATCTGACAATAATTCTTACAAAATATGTGACTAGATCTATTTCCTAAAGCATAACCTTTACCTTTTCAAAACATATTGTCGCAGTGAGAGGGATAAACATGTGCATCAGTATGTATTCGGCTGCGATTTTGTGATATGTTGAGTAAGGACCACTGTATAAAGTGCTGTATAGTTGTTTGTAATGAATTAAGTTCAATAATCACAATTTTTTTATCACCCGTCTAATGTTATCAGTCGGCTATTGTTATCGGAAAGGGTAGGTCCCAAAGTGATTATAATAGACGGCGACCACTGTACTTAGAAAGAAAATGAGTCATTTATCGATAAACAAATCTAGAATTGAATTTAGGTATCTCTAAATAATAGAATAAATAAATGAAATTCATCAACTTTTGAATAATTGTGGGAAATTTAATCATAATAGTCCAAGAAAATTAATTGTTTTCGATAAAAAATAGGCAGACAGTAGTATAAATTAGTGTTTTTTTCTAATTGTAAGAATAAAAATTACTTTTCCTTATTAGATATAATAATAATAATAATAATAATCTGAAATAAAACACTGACTTTGAAATTCGGTCTTTATAACACAATACAAATTGAACTTGAAAAAGAGAAAAACACAATTATTTAATAAAAAATAATCGACATTATAGAGAGAAACAGGGGAACCACTTACTCATTCGGTACATTATCTCTCGTATTACAATTACCATTTGTGATCTTCATTTTCTCACAGCATTAATCAAACAACGGAAAAAATGTTTAATCCTTTATGGTACAAAATCACACAATTTCAGTGAATCTCTCTAATAAAAACACGAGCTCTCCCACAAACTAACACCGTGATGATGATGATGATGATGATCAACTAATTGTATAACAACACCAGCCACAACTAAGGTCGTTCTGTGAATGGCAAAGAATTTATTTATTTTACGTGCAGCTATATATACGTTTTTGATTCGATTATACTCATGTTTCGAGAGCCCCCCGAAAAAAAAAGAGAGTATTGCTAGTAAATGAGCTATAATTTATTATGTAAATAGAATCTCCACAAAATTCTTTTTAGGAAGAAATTGTTTGAATTGAATTTGTACACACATTGAAATCTGATAAATAAAGTAAACTTTAAATAGCAATTATGGAAAAATTCTATTATCAAACTATGTAGATTGAGAAACCTTGAACATACTAATTGTAGTTTTTCGAATGGAATTATGCCTTTTAATTCGACAAAAAAATTGATTGATAATTTTTCTAAAGCAGTCTATAAAATTTTGATATATAATAACGTTAATAGTAATATGAATTTATTTAATAATAATAATTATTATTATTATTTTAATTATTGCAAATTTATAATCAATGAATAAACAATAATCGATGAATAAATTATGTCAAGTTCAAGTTTTTCCTGGTTTATGTTTTCATTACGATCAGATTTATTTTTTATAGATTTTCGCAAATAAAATTACGAAAAATTGTTTTTATTTGATAACGAATAAAGAGATTATTAAATGAGGCAAATGAAGCAATAAATAACACTGCGAATCTATTTTGAAATACGAATATTTTGCAAAATTTAACAGAAAACAAAAATACTCGAATATTTCTAAAAATATTTCATTAAAAAAAAAAAAACGAGCTTATTATAAAACAATTTCATATCAGATTAATTTTTCACCAAATTTAATGAATCGATCAATTAAAATCTGACAAGAATCAGTCAGACATGTACAACATAATTATTATTCATTATTCAGGTCACAATCGCCCACTAAACAGTCCAAAACTGTAAATAGTTTTCCTCTTGGAAAGAAACAAGAAAGAAAAAAAAACAGACTAATATGCGTAGGTTTTGGTGAAAATTTTTACGCAATCTGATAATTTAAGGAAAAGGAGAAATATTAATATATCTACCTGTGGGCGAGTTCTCTATTATCAATCCAATTATATTCTAATGATGACACACCCCCAGTAAAACTTTCTAAATCAGCAAAATCCCAAATACTTGAAGAAAATTGTGAATAATAACCAGGAAATGTTGGTTTATCGGTTGATGAGGAATTTGCACGGGCACGCATTAATTCAGGTGTTACTAATGGTTTTAACGGATTCAAAACTTCGAAAACATCTTGAGACACTTCAGGCATCGTTTCTCTTTTCGATTTTCAATTAATATTAACGATAGAGGTGGTAGTATATTCGAATAAATATTATGTACGACTGACAGATGGATTAAAAGGAATAGATTATTAATATATGTATGTATAGCTGTTTAGCAATTCCTATAGGTCATTGATAAATGATAACACTGTTATTAATAATTAATCTTTCGTAATATTTGCCTCCAACAAAGATTTTCTTATAAATCTCTCATCATTTATTCTTTTATTTATTAAATGAATTAATTGATTTTAATGAAATATGTATTGAAATTTCTATTTTTTTATCGTAAATTTTCCGACGCATTTCTGAATATTTTCCAACAAACTGGAAATTAATAAATCTAAATATAATCTGTTTTGAAAAAGTTGTGTGTGTGAGAAATTTGAGAATATTTATAAAATATGTATGCTTGATGATATTTTCAGTTTTGTTACACGTTTTCATAAACAAATAAATAATATTTAGAAGCTTAAGAAAACACCTTTGGTGCCTTGTATTTAAATATAGATTTGAAATATTTTTTTAATCGTCGTCGTTCAATTCGATCTTATGACTTATACGTTTAAAAGACTCCGTAAAATATGGACAGGATCGAAATTGGCAAATTAGGAAAATTTTGAGATAAATCCTCAAATTATAAGCTAAATAATCGTCAAAAATTCAAGTGAGAAACGTTTTTCAAAATTTTCCCAATTTCCAAACCTGGAAAAACACGTGTATTATTGGTTGCATCACTCACACAAAAATCTAACCTATATGTCAATTCCCTATTTTAATTTCAAAAAAAAAATGTAATTTTCTTAAGGATTTTCTTTACCTGTGTGCTGCATTGCGATAGTACTTCCTAGCTTCTATACTCGCATCAGAATTTGATATCATTCTTGTTGATTAAATCTGCAAAATGTTGTTTTTTTGAAAAAAAAATGAGGTTATGGAAAATTTTTGTACAGAATACTAACAAGCTAACAAGTATACGTGTGTTATGTACAGATGTTTGTGATTCTAAAATGAAGAAAACACGGCGTATTCCAATTGGAAACTGATCAGAAATAGACTGAGTTCATGGATAAAATGCGGCCGCAACAATTTTCTTTTCTATCTTCTCTGACAAACAACGCAGAATCACAAAAGAATACTGAAATAATAATAACGACGGGTTATCATTTGATATTAACAATTATGTTTTGTATAAATTAAGTCAATAACATTTAACAGATAAACCATATCAATGATGGTTTTTTGTCTTTGTTATAAATAAAATTTCCAAAAATAACAACAAATCAGAGAGACATGGCTAAACGAGAAGGTACACTCAAGTGGAAAGAATGTGAACACGGAGAATATTATGATAACTAATTAATAGATGGCGCAGTTTCAATCTTGAAAATTTAGCAAGAATAATGCAATTATAGCCTTTAACATCTATCGAAAAAAGTTAAATTAAAGTGTTTCCATTCGGTCCTGTCTAGTTTATAATGTTATTTCGTAAAGAAATATAAATATAAAAAGCTGTTATGGGGTATTTTAAATCTCCCGCTTTTCCAGATAGTTATACTAACTAGTTCATCGAAGCGCTAAAATCAATTTTTTTTTTTTACAACATTCTAGGGAAATTTAATTTTCTTCTATTGGCTACATTGATTGTCACTCTCAAAGTCATCCATCTAACCTCAAAAAAAAATTGTTATTATTGTTCGACCAACAAAACGTTCTTGTTTAATAAAGAAAATTACCATTAATGGGTGAAGCAGAGGAACGAAAACCTGAAATACCAGTAAAATCATCGAATGAGATTTTGTCGGAATTGTTTAATAGTTTTGATGCTGATCCACCAGTAATTGTAAAGAAGGAGAAAGGTGATGATAATGATGGTAATGATGATAACAGTGATAATACATCAATAAAAAAGGCCAAGAAAAGTAAAAAGAAACATAAACATAAAGATAAGAAACATAAAAAGAAAGATAAGAAACGTAAACGTAGTGATTCTAGTGATCGTTCTGAAATTGATTTAGCTGAAATTTTAATTAAACAAGAGAAAGAATCAAATGAGAAAAAAATTAAAATTGAAGGTACAAATTTAAGTTTTCCATTGAATGATTGTACAGAAATTAAAAAGGATAATGATAAAATTGAAACAACAAATCAAGATCAAGATCCTAATTCAAACAATCAAAATACTACAATTAATAATAAGAAAAAAGAGAAAAAGATTGAAGTCAAATTAAAAACTACGAATTTAGATACAATTAATAAAACAAATACAGAAGATGGTGAATTATTATCAGATTCTGATCATTCTGATAATAAAAAGAAACGTAAACATAAATCACATCATGAGAAATCGAAAAAGAAACAACGCCACCGAAGTCATAGTGAAGATCATCATCATCGACTTGATAAAGATGATTTACGGAATAAATTACGTGACAATCGTGATGATCGACATAAAACTACCGATTCAAGAAAAAGTCATGATCGTAATGATGATGAATATTATCGTTCAAAATATCGACCAAAAGAACATCATGATGATTTCTATCGTAATAAAAATAGAGATAAGAGTCGAGAACGGCGATCTAATGAAAAAGATCGTCATAAAGAATATGATCGAAGGAATTCACGTGATAATCCATTCTATCGAGATGAGGACAATGATCGAGATTTTAGATGGAGGAAAAGACATCGATCACCGGATGAGTATCGTCGTCGAGATCGATCCAATTCACATGATGATTCATCATCACATATTGATAAGAAGAAATTATTGGAGATTGCTCGAAAGAATGCCATACAAATGATGAAATCTGGTAATTTACCAGGTGCTTTAACTTTGGGTCCACAAGCACAAGAAAAAGTCATTGCAGCTATTAAAGCTGGTGGTAAAACAATCGAAGAATTAACTGATTTCTGTAAAGCTCTCTCGAAGAAAGAAGAAACGGATGGTCTATCAAGTAATTCAGATGGTAATGGTAGTGATAGTGATACGGATGTACCATTCCATCATCCATTCCAAATTAAAGATAGACCCACCTCGATTACCATGAATATTAAAGTGATTTGTGATCAGTTTTTATATGAATTATTGTATTAATGTACTGTTTTTTGTCAAACAGAATTCAGTTCCTTTACCATTGAAGACTACGCAAGAACGTACAAGTGAATTACGTATGCAATTCCCAGTAAGTAGTGGTCAGTTACATCGGAAAACAGAAAACGAATGGGTACCAGTGTCACCGAAGAAAATAGAACCAGCACCGGTACCACCACCGCCACCACCACCATTACCACCTGTATCAACAATGGTCGTACCACCTAGTAAAAGTTTTGTTACTGGTGGTAGTCTGGCAACAACTCCATCTGCTGCTGTTCCACCAGTACTCGAACCAAGTACACAAATAGTTCCTGAAGCAACTCAGCTTAATGTAAATCAATCTTTAATAACAAGAAATAATAATAACAATAATAAATTTGAAATTTTCACAGCCTTCAGCAGTCGATATTGGGGCCATCGTTTCTCAACGATTATCAGCTATGAGGAAATTACAAGAAAATCCCAACGATGTTCAAGCATTAGCTGAAATGTATAAATCTAACAAAGAGGTACTATAAGGGTGTTTTTAGAGGGTGTAATTGTTTATAATTTTCCAAAAAATTTCTAGATGCAAACATGGGCTGAAAGTAAACAACAACCAGGACAGTTTACTGGTACAACAGGTGCTCAGATTTTATCCCAAGCTGAATTATCATCAGGTTACCAAACATGGGCGAAAAAGGTACAGCCATCAGCAACCAAATCTTAAAATATTTGATTATTTTTTTTTTTGCCTTTTTCGAATTGCCTAGAAACAAGTTTTCAGGTTTTGTTTTTGGACATGAGACTTCTTCAGAATTGAAGAAATTTCTTGTCCATCAGCAGGCACAGACCATTTCTTTAAATCGAAAAGGAATGGAATCTGTGGCTGAATACGACAATACTCGAAATTTGATAACATATATTGTTGGTTTTTTAGGACAAAATGATAAAGAAATTGAGTAAAGTCGATTTTCATTCAAGTTCTCTCCATGATCGGGGAAAATTCTCGATTATGGAGAGAGCTTTATCCACCTGAGAATTTGTTTCAGGCGTTTTGTCGAATTATTATGTCAAGGTTCTACCATTCTATGGATTTACTGTATGGTTGTCGTCGATTATTGTGCATTATGTTTTGGTAAGTTGATGGGGATTGTGTAACAAACAAACAGACAAAAAAAAAACGGATATCTTATTTATTTCATTCAACTTAATAACTTGGTGAGTTTGTGGGAACATGACGAATAATTTAATTTTCCTTTAAATTTCAAGATTTTACGATTTTGTCCTAGTAACCGTTAATGATTCTTTATTTATTTTGATTTAGGATCAATTGCAAACTGCTACTCCTGTATCAGGTGGTATGGGTATGCATCTGTTACAAAAAATGGGTTGGAAACCAGGTGAAGGTTTAGGTAAAGAAAAAACTGGTACTTTAGAACCACTCCTATTAGAAGTTAAATTGGATAAAAAAGGTTTAGTTGCAAATGAGGAACAAAGAAAAAAGAAGAAACAAAATCCAACTTTTAATAATCCAAATAGTTTACAAAACAAACATCCAGTTTCACTATTAGGTGAATATGCATCTAAAAAGAAATTAGGAGCACCGCAATATAATTTATGTTTTGAATGTGGACCGGATCATAAGAAAAATTTCCTATTTCAAGTAATTTTTATGGAAAAATTCTATTTAATGTGATTTACAAAAATTGTCACAAATTTTAGGTAATCCTGAATGGTGTTGAATACAAACCGAATATTGCTAGTCCTACGAAAAAAGAAGCAAAAGCACTGGCAGCAACTGTATGCCTGCAACATCTAGGTCTATTACCACCGTCTTAATTATAATTTTGCTTTTTCTTGTAAAGAGTACAAGTATTGCATTTTTTTTTTTTTTGTATGTGATCAAGAAGAACAAACTAATGAAGAGAATGACTAAATTAATTTATTTTTAAAAAGAACTTTTAAAATTACAAAACAATAAATATGAAATAATAAATTGAACATTAAAGAAACCTTAATATTTCATTCATAATATAAAAATAGTTTTCTTATTCTAATGGAATTTCTATCTCCAAGAAATCTCTTTGCAGTTTGGCTAGCTGTAAATTTATTATAAATTGTGATTTTAAACAAAAAAACAGTAAATTTAGAGTTGAAAGAAGAATACAAACCTGGGCCTTTTTCACTCGATTGCACTTGACAACATCTAGTACTTTTAAGAACGGCAACGATAATGCAGCTTCACGACAACTCCTTATTGTTATATTCAAGCCCCTGAGATCGAGTACTTTCAATTGTGTACACATATGTAGAACTGGTATCAAATTATCATCATTGATCTCCTTCCATCCATATATTGTAAGTCTATAGAATTTCATAATTATAATAATCAATATTTCAATTAAATTATACAATCTAGGTATTACCGTTCTAATTTAGCACATCCTGCCGCTATTTGTTCTAAAGAATCTTCTGGATCACATTCAAATCCTGTACCCGATACTAAAGCCAAACTTTTCAATTTCGTTAATCGGCCCAATGTTCTCAAACTTTTCGCACGTAATTTTTTACGTTCACTGAAATAAATTTCACGCATATGATCATTATGTTTTGATAAACTTTCACAGATTTCATTCACATTAACGTTGATATTGTCAACTAAAAAAAACAAGAATATAATTATTAGTTTTTCGCGTTTCAATCACAATTCAATTTAATTACCTAAATATAATTTTCTTAAACGTTCGTTGTTCTTTATAACTTCACTGACGATTTTTTGTGGGAAATGACATGAAATAAATTTAATTGAATTTAATGTTGTTAGACTTGGCAATGTCTGAAATGAACCTTTACAATGATATAATGATAATTCTAAAAAAAAAACATTGGAAAAAATCATATAATCCAATATGAAAAATTAGAGAGATTTTTTTTCAAACCTTTTAAACTAACACATTCGGATAATAATAATAATATTTCTTCATTACGGCAGTTATCGATTTTAATGGATTGTAAACATTCACCACATTTGGTTAATGCACTAGAAAATTAACAACAATCATGTTTCTGGACTTCAAAAAAAAAAAAAATGAAACACAAAAAGCATGGTCAAGGGAGTTTCATAAACAACTTTTACTTGCAAAGTCCAATAATTTTAGGAAAAATGGGACAAAACAACTAGTTCTAAGCCTTGACCAAGCTATCCATTAGATTTTTTTCCAACTTACATTCGTATATATTTATTAAATTCTGAATAATCTTCAGTTTCTGTTGAATGATTATCATAAAATTTATATTCTATACATAATTCTTTGGGATATGAAATCTTCGATACAAAACATTCCAAAAAATCTTTACTCATATTGTACTACAAAAAACAAAAGACTTTATATAGATATTTTATAGTTCGTTTTTTAGTATGAAATTCTAATTACCTTTAGGGTCACTTTTTGGTACAATGAACTATCTTTAGATACATTATTTAATGATGAACACAATGTTGCACAAACTCCTATTGATTTCAAATCTAAATATTTAAAAATATTAACTAAAACATTATACTGAAACGGAAAAAAAGAGAAAGTTTATTGATATTCTCAACTATATTATATATCGTTATTAATGAGGGGCCTAGTTTCAAAACTCAGAAAGTCCATAATAAAAAAAAAACATTACAAGATATATATTGTTCATACTTTTGCCCACTGTCATAAGCCTCAAAGTTTCTTAACTGCAAATATAAGTACAAGCAATCTAAACCATACATATAGTTTATGAAATTTTTAACTATCAGCTTATCTAAAGGGAAGACAGTTTTCCCTGCGTTTCTCAAAATTGTGTAGAACGAAGTTTTTGAGTTTTGAAACTAGGGCCCCTCATTTATAAAGATGAGGAAAACCTTTATACGTACAGGTAAATCAGATAAATCGCGTTTCGTTGCAACTTGATTAACTAAAAATTTCGCTTTCTTTCTAACAGGGCCTTCATCCTCCTGTTGTTGTTCGTGTTGTTGCTGACTTTGTTCCTGTTCTTGTTGTTGTTTTGAATCCGTTTGTTCCATATTCTCGTCCATCATCATCATTTGATGTTAATCACAGTCACTAGTAGAATTCCCTGAGCAGCTGACCTTGTTTGTTAGAAAATCGCCCCAATTTTAAAACTATTCGAAATAATTATTTTATAATCATAAACAATATAAATTAATTGTACTGAAAACATTAAAAATGTGTGATTTTAACAAAAATATTTATATCTTTAAAGTTTTATTTGTTATTTAAAATATATTGACAATAGTGAAACTTTCTCAAATATGGCGAATGAATGACACTAATGACAGGTCGCATTAGTACGAACAAGCTGCGAACAAGCATTAGTACGAACAATCATTAGTTAGAATAGATTAAAATTGAATTAAATTATTAGAACTTATATTATCCCCCTATTGTTTAAATACCGTGAATTGTTACATACTTTCGATAATTAGAAATAAATTACCCAATTATTAAAAATATTGTTGTTAATTTTTCCAAAAAATCTAGTAACTTTTATCACTTTAGGTTGGTCACAAGATTTGTAATTGACAAATATTCAGTCAAAATTTTCCCGCCCAGTGTATAGTGTTGTGTCAAATAATTTTCGAAACTTTTCTTTTATTTAAAATCGAAAATTCAAGTAATTATGTCTTTAACACAACCTGCTGAAGCTCTTAATTTAGGTAATTTCCAGAAATTCATCAATTATAGTTTATTTTTTTTGAAATTATAACATAACCTAACTGTTTTGAAATCAACTGATTTTTTCAATTTATTAAAATGTTTTTGTTTAATTTGTTCTTTTCAGATATAAAACAACAAAGGGGTTTTGTAAATTATTACAACCATCTCCCGGAAGTAAGTATTTGTTGTTAAATAGCATGCATTCTTTAGAAACAAAAATTATCTAAAATTTATTAAACATTATAGTTACATAGATTTAAAATAAGTTAAATATATAATATATAATGTTGAAGACTAAATATTAATTAACAGTTTTCAACCGATATTTGTAATCTTATTGCCTAATCGTTTCCAGAAACCAGGTTTTACAGTTGTTGTCACTTCAATCTCATCAATTTCTTGTTGTTGTTGTTGTTGTTGTTGATTTTCTAATTTGACGTTATCTGAACTAATTAATTCAACATCAGTTGCTGTCTCAATTTCATCCAATAGTTTCTGGCCATTTAAATCTAAACCATTTTGATTTACACCAAAATTACCTTGATATCTTATAGAAGAAGGTTGATATGTTCCATGAGAGTATTGAGATTGACCCCCGTTATAAGATGAATAACCATAGTGTCTGGTATAACCGGAACCGGAACCGGAACTAGAACTAGAACCTCTGTAAGGGCTTTGGTAGTTTAGATTAATCGATGAACTATGTTGATTATAATCAGGTCGTGTATTAACATCAAAACTTGAATGATAACCAGAATTTGCATTCAAATCAGTTTGTGGTTTATATTGACTTTGATACGAATAACTATGTTGTAAATTAGGTTGTGTACTACCTAAAGATACTTGATGATGATGATGATTATAACCACCAGTACCTGCATTACTATAAATTGAACGAGATTCGTAACCCGTTGTTGATTTAGGTTTCGTCTCTAGACTCTTTTTAAGAGCATCAATTAAATCTTGAGATCTCTCTTGAGCTGTTCTCAGATCTTGAGATGAAGTTGTCGGTAGATCTTGTCTATTATTTTGATCAAAAATTTGATGATTTGCAATTTGTGCTTCTATTGGTTGATCAATTGTTTGTTGTTGATTTGATTGTTGTGTTTCAAATGGATTTTCTAAATTTTGTGTTAAATCTTCTAGTTTTTCCGGTTTTCTATTGAAATCAATATCTTGCATTTGTTGTGTTAAATCTGATGGTTTCTGTGATTGTTGGAATTGATTAAGATCAACATTTTCAACTTGTTGTTGAGTTAAATCTTCGATTTTTTGTAATTTACCAAAATTAGGTTGTTGAACTTGTTGTGTTAAATCTGAATCATCTGTTTCTTGATCAATTTGAAGTTTTCCAGAATGTGGCTCTTGAATTTGTTGAGTTAAATCGAAATCATCAGTTTGTTGTTGAAGTTTGCCTGATGCCTGATATTGAGGTTTCCGACCGAAATTTATTTGTTGGATTTGTTGAGTCAAATCGGAAGCATCAATTCCATGTCCAAATTCTAATTGTTGTTGTAATTTTCCAGAAGATTGAATTTCTTGTTGATGTTGTGAACCGAATTCAAGCTTTCCATGATTAGTAGGTTGTTGGACTTGTTGTGTTAAATCTGAATCGTCGATTATTTGGCCTAATTCCAGTTGTTGAAGTTTACCTGAATGCGGTTTACTAAAATCTGGTTGTTGGACTTGTTGTGTTAAATCTGAATTATCAGTTTGTTGACCGAATTCCAGTTGTTGTTGGAGTTTGCCTGAATACGGTTTATTGAAATCTGGTTGTTGAACTTGTTGTGTTAAATCCGAATCATCAGTTTGCTGGCCAAATTCTAAATGTTGAAGTTTTCCCGAATATGGTTTACTAAAATCTGGTTGTTGGACTTGTTGTATTAAATCTGAATCATCGGTTTGGTGGCCGAATTCCAAATGTTGAAGTTTTCCCGAATGCGGTTTATTGAAATCTGGTTGTTGGACTTGTTGTGTTAAATCCGAATCGTCAATTGTTTGCCCTAATTCCAGTTGTTGCTGAAGTTTGCCTGAATACGGTTTACTGAAATCTGGTTGTTGGACTTGTTGTGTCAAATCTGAATCATCGGTTTGTTGACCAAATTCCAAATGTTGAAGTTTTCCCGAATACGGTTTACTAAAACCTGGTTCTTGAACTTGTTGTGTCAAATCTGAGTCATCAATTTGTTGGCCAAATTCCAATGGCTGCTGAAGTTTGCCTGAATGAGTCAAATATGAACCACCAAGTGTTTGTCCAGGTTTCCTAAAGTTTACTTGCTGTACCTGGAATCAAATTATAATTATCAGTTTGTTCAGTTCTATTGTACAAATTTCCAAAATTTGATTATTCTCTCACCTGAGATTGGGGTTTACCAACACTTGGCTGTTGAACTTGTTGAGTTACATCTGAATCGTCAATTATTTGTCCGTAATGGGATTGAGTTGTACCAAAATCAGGCTGTTGAACTTGCTGAGTCAAATCTGAATCACCTATTATTTGTCCCAATGGAGATTGAGCTTTTCCAAAATCTAGTTGTTGAACTTGCTGAGTCAAATCTGAATCATCCGTTATTTGCCCATATGAAGATTGAGGCTTTCTAAAATCTGGCTGTTGTCTAATTTGAGACTGAGCTGATGTACCAAAATCTGGCTGTTGAATTTGTTGAGTCAAATCTGAATCGTCAACTATTTGTCCAAATTGAGCTTGAGGCTTTCTATAATTTGACTGTTGTCTAACTTGGGATTGAGGTTTAGGTTTACTAAAATCTGACTGTTGAACTTGTTGTGTCAAATCTGAATCGTCAATTATTTGTCCATAATGGGATTGAGTTGTACCAAAATCAGGCTGTTGAACTTGTTGAGTTAAATCTGTATCATCGATGATTTGCCCAAATGATGTTTGAGGCTTTGCAAAATCTGTCTGTTGTCTAACTTGAGATTGAGCTGTACCAACATATGGTTGTTGAATTTGTTGAGTGTAATCTGAGTTATAAGAAACTCGATTCTGTCTACCATAAGATGGTCGAATTAAATTTTGACTAATTTGAGATTGAGGTTTACCAGTACCGTGTTGTTGAATTTGTTGAGTTAATTTTGAATCATCTATCGTTTGAGATTGTAACTTACCAAAATCTAAATCTTGTAATTGTTGAGTCAAATCAGAATCATCTATTATTTGACCAATTTGGGATTGAGGTTTTCCACCGAAATCTGGTTGTTGAACTTTCTGAGTTAAATCTGATTCATCAGTTTCTTGTCCAATATTATGTTGATGTTGTTGTTGATATGATGATGATGATGATGATTGAGAGGTTCTTTGATTATTATTAGTAAGATAGCTACCGAAATTTGTTGCTGTGAAATGTCCTGGTTGAAATTCTCTTCGATTTCCTTGACCATCAATACGATAATATCGTTGATTCATATAACCAGAAACTGTACCTCGTGGCCTATCTAATTGTCGTTGGAATTCTGTTGCATCGACTTCACGTCGATTTCCAGCACTATCAACAACATAATATTTACTAGATACATGACTTTGGCTAGATAAATTCACGGAATATGGATTTATTTCTGTTCGTTGTCCATATTGATCGGTTGTATAAAATTTTTGTGTCATTCGTGTATTACCACTAAGAAAATTTCGTAAATATTGTTGGAATTCAACTTCAGTAAGCGGTTGACGATTACCTGATTTATCTTCAATAAAATAACTCTTATTAATTTGATGATTTTGACCAAAATTCATCAATTCTTGTTGCCATTTATGAAATAATTCTTCTAATTGTAATCGTTGGCCAGGTTCTATTTGTGTACTATGTCCAAAATTATCACCAACAAAGAATTTCAAATAACTATTTGAATCGTGTGGGATATGTTTGGAAATTTCCAAATGTTTAAAGAATTGTGCCTCATCAACTTGTTCCCGTTTTCCATCACTATCCGTTATATAATATTTTCTTGTAAATTGTACAGAAGGTTGATGATGGGATGATGTTTGATAAGTAAATGTACGCCTATGAACACCTTCACCTCCATAACGATGAGAACCATAACTACTTGTTGGTAGTGGAGTTGTTTCTTGTTGATCATCATCATCACTAAAATCTTCTAATTTTTGACTTTTTGGTGGTTTTTCTGGTAATTGTTGTTGGGTTAATGTTTGTAATTTCTGATTATTATCAAAATCAATATCTTCTAGTTGTTGTGTTAAATCTTCAGATTGTTGTTTTTGATTAAAATCGATATCTTCAACTTGTTGAGTTAGATCTTGATCTTCTAATTGTTGGGTTAAATCATCATCATCATCGTTTTGTTGTTGTTGATAAACTGATGGATCATCACCCATCATACAATCAGGACCACCCAAAGGAACTGTATATTGTTGATATGAATTAGAATCAAATCCACGAACTGGTCTATAGTTTGAATTTGACGCTGATGATGATGAAGATGATGATGCACTCCAACTATAATGTTGTGAATATTGTTGAAGACCTTGTCGTAATTGTCGTTGTAAATCATTTTCTAATTGATTCCGTAATTGTGCCATTTGTGTTCCATATTGTTGATTTGATGATAAAACATGTCCATTATTATATTGTCTTAAGCGTTGTTCAATTTGTTGTGTTAAATTTTGATTTAATTCATTTGTTAATTGTTGCAATATTGTATTATAATTGAACGTACTTGCCGAATTATCACGATAATGTTGAAATCTTTGTTCCATTAAAGCTGCTTGTAATTGTCTTGATAATTCTTCATGTATTTGTCGTTGAATACGTGCCCATTCCTCTTGACTTATCCTACCAATATAATTATTACTAACATATTCATTATTTGGATAATAATTCGGATGCATTTCATAACTACCACTACTAACAGCAACACTATGTCTTGTTAGATAATCATTACGTTGTGAATTGAAGTCTCTTATCAATCGTGTTATCAAATTCTTCTCAATTTGACGTTTATAATTTTCTAAATCTTCAATTCTAAAACGATTTGGTACAGGCTGACGATGTAATTGTAAATCAAATTGATGTGTAATATTAGCACGTAAATCTTCTTGTAATTGATGTAAAATATGATCCCAATTATAGGCTTGATATGTGGAATGTGTTGAAAAATAACGACGACTTGTATCTTCTAAAATTTTATTCAAATGTTCATTTAAATCATGTTGAACTCGTGTTGCTAATGTTGTTATTGAATCCGGATTTGAGATAACAGGACCGTAATCAATTCGTTCCCCTAAATGTGGTAATGCTGGTAATGGTTGTGGTGGTAATACTAATTGTTGTTGTTGTGGTAGAATTGGTTGTGGTGGTAATGGTTGTGGATGGATTGGTTGTGGATATTGTTGATAATCACCATCAGCAGATTGATGATGATGATTAACTGATGTTACACGATGACTTGTTGTTGTTGTTGTATGATAATGAGTTCGTACACCTTCTTCTAATTGTCTCATTAAATCATTTTCTAATTGTCTTGTTAAATCTACTAATTCTTGATTATTATAATTAGCTGTTGGTTCTAAACGACCATTTACCAATGTATATGACATTCCACCACGAATACCTTGTGAACCATAACGCATCCTTATAGCATCTTGCATACTAATTGAAACATTCCTTCTTAATTCATCTTCTAATGCTCGCATATCTGCTTCAATTTGAGCTTGTGTTAATGAATTTGAGTAACTAGTTGATCGTCTATATTGTTCCATAATAGCATCTTGTAATTGTCGAGCTAATTGTTGTTGGACTTGATGTGATATTTGACGTAAATTCGAATGAACACCACCATAATTTGCAGCCATATTACCATGTGGATATACTCCATAAGCACCACCACCACCACCACCATTATAAATACCATTTTGGAAAACATTTTCGTAATGTTGTTGTGCTTGCATTTGACCATATGAACTACCACCACCACCACCACCATAACCAAGTGTTTTTAATTTTGGATTAATATATTCAGAATGTTGACTATGAGCATTAACTTTTGGTTGTATTCGTCCTTCTAAATCACCATCTTTTGCATAGAAACCTTCATCGGCATTATGATGTTGTAATTCATTATTACGATATGATGCTGATTGACTTTTATAATTGTATTCTTCATGATAATGACCATTCGGTTTAGAATTGGCTAAAGCCAAAATCGTAATAAGAACTACTACCAGCTTCATTGCCTAATGTTGAATTTAAAATAAATGATCCAAATACAAATTAAACCAAAAAAAAAGACTTACCCTATTTGATTTTATTAATTTTTTTATAAATCAATCATAAGAAGTGGGTTAGTGGTTATTGTCGACAAGCACTATATAATTTTTGCTTATAAACTGATTCCTTAATATGTTTTACTTTCATTTATAACTTGCCAGTTATCAATTTGACCCTTTCGGATTTATCGCCAATAAAATAACAAGTTCAACATTTAATTGTAATAATTATTGAAAACATATACAGTAGAGTCTATATAATGAGGGATTTTTGTAGTCTTCTTTTTATGAGTTTCTTGTACAGTTGACCCTCTATATAGTCAAATACAATTTAAAGATTTCGCCATGTACAGTCTTGGCTGTAATTTATGATAAAATCGAGTTTTTCCTCTCCTTTACCTCACAACTTAATAATCTTCATATTTTGTTATTAAATTAGATTTTTGTAGAATTGGCCAGTTTACCTAAAGAGTCTTTTAATTTCTATGTTCTTCTTTCATATTATGATTGGGTTATCATAATCTTATGATTAGTTGTTATCTGTGCGGGTAGCAAAGGTTATAAGACTTTTTTCAAGATTTTTTTTTGTCTTCTTATTTTCGTTTTGAAGATTGATTCGCAAAAGACAAGACACGTTTTTATCATCAATTTACGTATTCTACATATAAATATATGTATATTTATTTATTTTTATTTTTAAATATTTAATAATTTGTTGAATTATTATCATTTGGGGAATTTTTTTCTGTCTCTTATGTCTTACTTTTAATCACTATTAGGTCAAGTCCAACAAATATATGTATGTATATAAAAGGAAACAAATTATTATTTAAAATGAATTTGATAAGAAGAATTTAGATCAAAATAATAATAATTAATCTCAAGTTTTTCTTTTATAAATTTCTGCGAATTGTTTAAAAAATAATCACTCATTAAAGTTTTTTTAATTTTTGTTTTATTAGTTATCATTGACATATTTACGTATTATTTGTAGAAATAATGGAGCTAAATAGAGCAATTGATAACATCCAATAGCGTTGCATATAAATAAGATTTTAAAAATTCCCAAAAAAACGTAATATGTAATAGAAATTATTGAAAATCAAAATATTCAATACAAGACCTGATAGTTTGAAATTAAAACTAACTGAAATTGACAAAATTGACCCTAAAATGCAAGATAAACATATGTATATTGATAATATAGTAATCCTATCAAGTAATACAGTAATAAGATTTTTTTATAGTCTGTTTTTTCTTTGATAGGATGCTTCCTTTCTCTATTACTTTCATTGATTCATTTTGTACAATATTTTAAATAGCATTCCGAAACTTTCAGTGTTATTGTACATACAGTTACGTGCACATAAAAGTGAACGCTTTTATGTGGACCTGTGTAAATCGGACTGCCGATGATGGTCTCCACAAGACAACTTGAGCTTCACAAACCAGAATCTGGCCAATCTAGTAGGAGAGAATATTCTGTCTCTCCACCTACCTACTCTAAAAAAGATAAAAAGCCTGACTTACACGAACGAAAATACTAGTATTTCTTATTCAAGAGACGTACTCTTTTATGTGCCCGTAACTGTACAATGGCAAATATTGTACAATAATATTGAATATCTAAAGGGGGCCTTTTAATACTCCAAATACATCCTATTTTTGAGTACATTTTAAACAAAAATTACACAATAAAGAAACACTTAATAATATTTATTTTTGAGTTAAGAACTTTGATAATTACGCAAGATATTTGTTGTTATTTTATTATATATTATTATCTTTTAATTTTACAGAAATCGGCATCAACTTTACGATTTTTCAATCATACCGATTATTATACATTACATGGAAATGATGCAAAATTAGGATCGGAATATTTGAAATCAATTGTAAAATATATGGGTGATGAACCGAAATTAAGTTATATTGTATTAAGAAAATCACAATTCGAACAATATATTCGAGAATTATTATTAGTAAAACAATATCGTGTCGAAGTTTATACAAAAACATCATCAACAAATAAAATCAATGATTGGTCATTGGAATATACTGGTTCACCTGGAAATTTATCACAATTTGAAGAGATTTTATTTGATAATGCTACAATTACATTCAGTAATTATGTAATGAGTGTTAAAATCGTTAAAGGGAGAGTAAGTTTTGACCAATTTGGTCTCTTATTGTTTGTTAAATAGTTGTATGTCTGTATATAATATATTTTTATAGTTGATTGCTGTTGCTTGTGTCAATACAACCGAATTAAAATTCCAAATTTGTGAAGTTGTCGATAATGAATGTTTCACTGAACTGGAAGGTATAATTGCACAAATTGGTCCACGTGAATGTATTATACCACAAGGTGAATCAAATGATTTGATTGCATTACGTAATGTGTTGGAAAGAAATAATGTATTAATTGATAAAATCAAAAAGACCGATTTCTCAACATCATCAAATGATATCTATCAAGATTTAGATCGTTTATTATTTTATCATCAAGAACAACAAAGAAATTCAGCATCATTACCGGAATGTCAATTAATTGAAGCATTAAGTTGTTTAAATGCAATTATAAAATTTCTAAATTTAACTGGAGATGAACAAAATTACAATCAATACAAATTAAGTAAATTAGATTTAAATCGATTTGTACGTTTAGATAATACGGCATTATATTCATTAAATATATTACCGAAATTAGGCAGCAATAGTAATACAACAAATGATAATTTCTTATTACAAAATTCAACAAAATCATTTAGTTTATTAAAACTATTAGATTCATGTATGACGAATCAAGGTAAACGTTTATTGGAACAATGGTTGAAACAACCATTAAAAGATTACAATTTAATTAATGAACGTTTAGATATTGTTGAATGTTTAGTTAAAAAAGCTGCGATACGTGAAGAGATACGTTTAGATTGTTTAAGTCGTTTACCAGATCTGTTAGTGTTATCAAAAAAATTATCAAGTAAAAAAGGTAATTTACAAGATTGTTATCGTATCTATCAAGTTGTTGCTAGTGTACCGCATCTAATTAATATTATGAAACAAACGGAAAATCCATGCATAAAAACTGTATTAATTGATCCAATTAATGAAATCTATTCAGATTTGAATAAATATCAACAGATGATTGAGGAAATACTTGATATGGATTTAGTGGAGAAAGGAGAGTTTTTCGTGAAGAAAACATTCGATCCAGAACTAACAGGTAAATTATCTTTTCTCAAACAATTATTCTTGTAGGCCACGATTTGTAATCTTTTTTTGTTTTTTTTAATAGAAATTTACGATACAAAAATGAAAATTGAAGAGAAAATGCAGAAACTCCTACGCCGTGCCGTCGATGATCTAAACGTTGAAGAGAAAACAATTCGTTTAGAATGTAATGATCAATATGGTTATTTCTTTCGTGTTACATTAAAAGAAGAACAAGCATTACGTTCATGTACAAAATATAAAATTCTGGATGCTATTAAAGGTGGTGTTCGATTTACAAATGATAAACTGGAAGAATTAAATCAAGATTATATAGAATCGAAACGTGCATATGAAGAACAACAAAAATCGGTGATTGCTGAAATTTTCGATGTTGCCGGTAAATATTTAGACCAAATTTTTTATATAAAAATTAATATAATTCTTTTTAGCTAGTTATGGTGATAGTTTAAGAAATCTGAATCTCTATATAGCAACAGTTGATGTTCTTGTATCATTTGCTACAATTTCTGTATCAGCACGTATACCATATATTCGTCCGAAATTATTACCACAAGGTTCAAAAATTTTAAAATTACATAAACTACGTCATCCATGTATTGAACAACAAGATCATATCTCTTTTATACCAAATAATGTAGATTTTGATCAAAATCAAACCACATTACATATTATAACTGGACCAAATATGTGTGGTAAAAGTACATATATACGTAGTATTGGTGTATGTATCTTAATGGCACAAATTGGTTGTTTAGTACCATGTGATTATGCTGAAATCTCTATTGTTGATGCTGTTCTATCACGTGTTGGTGCTGAAGATTGTCAATTAAAAGGTTTATCAACGTTTATGTTGGAAATGATTGAAACTTCCACTATTATTAAGGTGAATTTTAATTAATTTTCATAAAATAAACAATTAATTTTTTAAATTTGTATAGACTGCTACCTCAGATTCTCTAGTGATTATCGATGAATTGGGTCGTGGTACTTCAACATATGATGGTTGTGGAATTGCTTGGGCGATTGCAGAGTAAATTTTTATTTAATTCTATGAATTTATAAGTGTTTTTCTATTTTTCTATTTTTTTTTTAGATCTCTAGCAACTGAAATTAAATGTTTCTCATTATTTGCAACACATTACCATGAAATAACACGATTATCTGAAAAACATTCCTGTATAAATAATTTACATGTAACTGCAGCTACAACTGATAAAACTATTACACCATTATATCAAATTCGTAATGGTGCTTGTGATAATAGTTATGGTGTACATTGTGCCCGTATGGCTGGCTTTCCTGATAACGTTATTGAGGATGCAATTCAGCATCAAAAACGATTGGAACATTCAACTGGAACACAATTGATTGCACAATACGAGCCTGCACTTAAAAGAAAAGTTATTGATGTATATTACAAATATATATTTTCGAGAATCAATTTTATTAATTTGGGGTTTGATTGCAGGACGGTGATAAGATTATTATCGAAATTTTGGAAAAAGTGAAAAAACTAAAAGCAGAAACAACAAGTGATGAGGAATTTCGAGAAGAATTAGCAAAAATTAGAACTGAATTAGATTCGTGTGAGAATTTATTTGTAAAGGGACTTTTATGTAAATAATTTTTGTTTCCAGTAAAACTACTCTATCATTTCTGTGGTTTCAGTAATTGTAATTTCTGAAACTGAAATAAATATAGAGTAATTATTAAAAAATTATATTTGAAATTGTTAAAATTACCCTCTTCTATATTTTCAGCAATTTCAACTTCACTTCCAATGGATTCAATCATTTCCATTTCTTCAGATAATGTTTGATTCAATTCAGTCTCTTCTAATAATTCACTTTCAGTTTCTTCAGGTAGTTCTTCAGCAATTTCAAATGCTGTATCAATTACCATTTCAGCAATATCACTAGCCAAATCTTCAAAAAGTTGTCCAGTTTCAGACTCTTTTGTAATTTCAGGAGCAGTATTTGGGATTTTTTCATCAATTCCTCTACATTTTCCAAATAGCTTACATTTATAATTATAATTAATTATAAGACACTTACTGAATTAATTTATCTAAAATTGTTTCTTTGATAAATATTTCTAATCCAGTTTCTTCAGATGATTTAATTGAATCAACAATTTCTTTCAAGATATCTTGAATTATTTCAACAGGAGTTGTTTCATCATCAATTTTCTCCACAATTACATCAAAATCCACATGTGGCTTTATTGTTGAAAAATCAATCCGTACTGATTTGCTAAAATCAACAAATTTAAAACAAATCATATCGGAATTATATTTGGTTATTTTGTTGTTTTTACGTTAATTTATCACTTTCTTCTTCTCCAGGTATGTTCTGGAATTCTTGATTGAGTTTCCTCATAACTCTTCTAGTATAATAGCCTTTATAGGCAGCCTTAAATTTATAGATTATGTACTGACTGATTATTTTAAATAATTACGTATTTATTAGGATTACTTTAATTAAAGTAGCTGCACGATGAGCCTCTTCTAGTGATACACCAGTTTTTCGATACAATTTAATTGCACTTCTTGCAGCCACTCTCCAATCAATAACACCACTAAGTAGTTGAGTTTCGTGTTCTTTTCGTTCTTTAAATTTCCGAAAAGCTATCTGTATTATACTAGCAGCTTGATCAGCAATTCGGTAATCAATCTCAGCTTGTTCTAGAATTTCAGCAATGATTTGATCTTCATCTTTCTCTGTAATTAATAATATTAATATAATTGTTATATTGCAGGTATGGAATCTTAAAAACCTGGTGTTTTTGTTCTTTCTAAATATTGTCTAAATGTATTTTGAATAATTGCAGCAGTACGATCAGTTTGTTCTCTTGTCATTCCAGTTCGATTCAATAAATCGACAATTGTTTCACTGGTTTCCGTAATGAATTGTACCAATTTGGAAGCAACTAGAAATGAATTTTATTTATTTCAATTATTGATATGGATATATTGATAATTGTATTGATTACCTCGAGCATTTTCTCTTGTTATCATTAAAGCATCCAGATAATCAGCAATGAAAGTATACAGATCAGTTGGTTGATGTCGAAGTACCTAAATTTGTACAAAAAAAAGAAGATCAATCTTTATTTTTTCCAGAAACAGGGGGACATACTTCACGTGAAATATCACTCATTAATTCTCGAAGACCTTCAGGAATTACGTAAATGTATCGGGCACAGTGTCTCTGTAACACAACATCCATTATTATTCTCGTTTTTGACAATTTTTTTTGTCGATCAATAGCAGGAAGTGTCATGAAATAATTAATAATAATTAATTGTTGCCTTTGACAGCTGCATTTTTTCTATATTTAGCTGCAGTTAATCGGACTGATTAAAAGTTAATAATTGAAGACCAGAAAAATCAATCCTGATTCTTAGAAAAAGGTCTTTATTTTAGCAGAACCGGTTTCGGTCAGCACTACCCATCTTCAGGTGCATGTCAAGAGAGTAGATTACATACAATTGCCAATGCAGCATTAACCGAAACCGGTCCTGCTAACAATAAAGAGATTTTATAAGAATTGTTTTGATTCAGGGAATTCCATTTTTACTCCTTATTATATTGTTGATAACAATTTGCTCGTGATACAATGATTCTACAACAAATAATTATTATTAATATTAATAATCTCTTATCAAATAGGGTCAAAACAAGTCTATTTTCAGTATAAACTACAATTTTGAATTGTTTTTTTTTTTTATATATATATAAAAAGAGTAGGTACCAAAAAGAAAACTACTAAATAATGGTGGTAAGTATGATGGGTTTATCCATGTATTGACCTTGTTTTTTTCTTTTCTGTAATTTTTAGACATTCGAAAACAATGATAATAATGATCTAATAATTGTTGAAGACCCACCACAAAAACCCATTATTATACATACAAATATGGATCAACATAATATACAGATGATGAAGAACAACAGAACAACTCTTCTATTGCAACACACAACAACAGCTGTTCAAATATTATCATTATTATTTGTTAGTTTTATCATTATTTTATGTTTATCACAACCATTTGAATTTTTCACATGGCACCCTCTCCTGTTATCAATTGGGGTAAGTTGTAATTTATCGATTTTTGATTATATTCTTGTCCACGTCGACAACAACATAACCTATGTTGCTTTTTAATATTGATAATAATATGTATTTTTTTCCAGTGGGGCCTTCTTATCACCCAAGGCATTCTATCAGTATCTCCCTATAATTTTACCGCGAAGCAATTGTTAAGAAGTCAACGTCTTCGTCTACATTGGATTCTACAGACATTAGCATTATTATTAATTATAATTGGTTTTCTAATTGTTTATATAAATAAGAATCTATTGAATAAGTATCATTTCCAAACATGGCATGGTTTCTTTGGTTTAATAACAATTCTATGCATCATACCAACTATATTAGGTGGTATTATAGTATTGTACAACATTAGATTTAAGCAATATATTTCACCAAATCTATGTAAATTATTTCATATCAGTGGTGGTATTATTAGTTTAATATTTGGTGGTTTAACATTTATTTCAAGTGTTTATAGTAAATGGTTTGAACGACATATTAATAATAATTTATTAATTTTTATTTGTACTCTATTGATAACATTATTGATTGTTTGCTTAATATTATTGCATCCTATTAGAACTGGTTATAATCATTTTAAACAATATCTGTAGATTGTAAATAAATTAATTGATTGATTTTCTGTATTTCCCCTAGATTTTTCATTCATCATTTGTATCCAGGAAATCCCTAAAAAACCATAATATGGTCATAGTTGGGGGCAAGCTTATTATGGTTGAAAAAAAAGTAGCAAGTGACTGAATACAGCGCCATGTGTTCAATTTCTGTACTAAAAACTACAGTTCAGCATGAGTTCAGCTACACAACTACACAGTAAAATGGTGATTTGACTGATTGTGATTGTGAGTTGGCGATTTGTCAAGATTCAAAAGTCCCGTTAAAACTACAAAATTTGAGGCTTTATTTGATTTTTGGGTAAGTGATTTATTGAAATTTCCACTTTGAAATCATTGATAAATTCTTTGCTTTGTAGCAGCAGGTGTAGTTGGAACAAGGTCACAGTTGGTTATGTTGCCAATTAACCAGGCAGTCACTTGGGTAGGTCATACATTCCTACTATAGAATGATTACATAAAAGTATGTACTCTGATTGTATGGAAATTCTACTAAAAAGTCTTATTTATTTTTGTCCGAAAATTGACTGTTACATGTCAATTTTTTGGTACGAAATTTTTAGTATAATTTTCCGCTAAAAAAAAATGGACGTATGTCGTAACTTGCACATATTTCCTATACATGACATTGCACTCTATACATACATATTTATACATTCCATTGGTATTCGAAATCAAAAGCCAACGGACTCCTATGTACTAAACAAGATGCTTTTTAGAGAGAGAAATGTAAAACAATAGCAACATAATAGCATATAGCATTATAATATCGTGACGACAATTATTGTACTTTGTTGAATACATTAACTGAACCTATCGTATCGTATAAAACTTAATCTAAAAGAGGCTATTCATACGCAGCATATTAATGATCATTGAGCAAATGACGAATCACATCTAGACAGTATCAACTTATCGCTGTGACATTGGATAGACAAGGATATCAAATAAGCTGTGTGGGCGCTAATGATCATTAACATGTCGTGTATGAATAGCCCCATTATTTTTAAACTTCACTTTGGCTGATTTAACAGACATTCTGCAAAATGCCCATTGTATATATTAGTTATTTTGCAGATTGTCTACCACTTTTTGGTCATTTTGCAAATTGACTATAGATATTTCACGAATTGCCTAATTTCACATATTGCCGGTTAGATTAAGTTGCCAGTAGTAATACTTGAAAAACTGCGAAATGCTAATAAATGTTTCGCTAAAATTTTAGAATAGCACGAAAAAAAAAGCCTACATTTTTCATTGAAATGAAATTCTGTTACAGATTGTATGTTTCTAAACTTCTTAGAATTACAAATACTGAGAATTTTGTTACAATCTGAAGTTATCTCAAGTAGAACATTATTTTTAATTTTTTTTTTGTTTATTATGATGCGCTGTGCATGATGATTAATGCATAGTCGAAGAATAACTTCGTTTTGTAAGTTTTATGTGAAAAACTGAGAGGGGTCTAGAGAAATGTTTTTATCGTGAATAACGAATGTTCAGATTACCTAATTAAGTAATTTTATTAAAAAAAAAAAAAAAATGTGTAGTGTTCATAAACAAAGCCTATTGGAACTTGCCCTGCTTAGGAAGGTTCTCCTCCTTATATTCAATTTACGGTAATACTTATAATAATAATAATAATTTCAATGGTTTTATTTTCAGACTAAAAATCATTCCTTCCTATCAAAATGGAATATATTGTTCGAGAAAACAACTGATTGGATTTTATTTAAACCACATCCAGGTTTAAAATTCTATTCATGTTATTCATGTAAAAACTTGTATGTTTTATACATTTTTATTTGTAGTGTTTTTGTGTCCTAATTATTTCTGATTTTTTATTTACAGATTTTCATCGAAAATAGCATTTCAAGATCATGTAAATCGACGTGTCCTTATCATTAAATATAAATGTAAAGATTGTTCAAATGTTTTTACATTTTTCAATCGTTGTTCATTATTATTACATACAAGAAAACATTATAATATCAATGAAGGTGAAATCAATCTAGCTAATATCGATATATTTATATTACCAATTGATTTAGCTGGTTTCCATTATCATGAAAACATACCGTATTTTTATAGTGATGATGAAGAATATGTAACCGATGATATAATGATTAATACGAATTTTTATATGCCCGATGATAATGATATGGGTAAACAATATATACATATGAAAGCACATAAATTAATCTTTCATAATTCAACTGTAAATAATACAAATGAAGCAAAATCGTTAACATTAAAACAGATTGCTGCAAATGTACCATTATGTGAAATTATTACATATACACCATCACCATCACCAGTACCATCACAACCACCATTATCATCAACGACAACGACGACAACAACAACAACAACAACAAAACAAACAACACCAAGAAAATTAATTGAAATTGAAAATAATAGTGGCATTGATCCTAGATTGATTACAACAATTAAACAAGAACCCAATCAGAATGATTTAATTATATCAAAAATTGAATCATTAACTGAAATTGCATTAGTTAAGAAATCATCAATTTGTACGGAATGTTCAAAATCAATAACAAAATCAATGATGACACATTTCTGTGCTAATAATAAACCATTTAATGAGAATCTATATTGTATAATATGTAAATATATTGCACCGACAACATGTGCATTAAGTGCACATAAACGTACGCATGCCAATCTACCACCATTTGTATGTCCAGAATGTGGTAAGATATTCTCGAATCCACAACGTCTATCAATACATATGGATGAGGTATGTTTCCATACAGCCAAAAAGATACGTTTCCGTTGTCCAGCAATGAAATGTGGTAAAACATTCGTTGTACGTAATACATTTGCTGCACATTTTTCGAATCATTTACAATGTGTACAACATTGTAATATTTGTAATTTGACTTTTTTAAAAGATACCGATTTTATGGAACATAAGCAAGTACATGATTCAACATGTAAACCAATAAAATCATATAATTGTCTTGTATGTATCGATCATCCAATAATAACAAATGATAATTATGATGAACATGTAAAATTACATGTAAATGATAGAGAACGTTGTATATATATTTATACGTGTAAGATATGTCATAGTTATTTTCGATCAACAGCAACATATGGTGTACATCGATTACGTTGTGGTAAAATTGAAAAATTACCAACAACAATACAACAACAACAACAACAAATATCATCATCATCATCAATCAATTGTATGTATTGTAAAAATAAAATAATATTTCGTGATCGTGAAAAAGATAAAAGTTGTACGGTATGTAAACAAGTCAATTATCATCCCGATCATATTAATAAAATGAAGAAACAAGACATAAAAAAATCAATTTGTGTTTTATGTAAAGAAGAAATTCCTGATGATGATAAACAACAACATTATGAATTATGTAAATATAAGAATCCAGTTGTTTCAGTACCAAGTGTTGAATCAGAAACTGATTCAGATATTATGATGGAGAATAATGAGTCGAATGGTGAAAAAATCGATGATACTGAACAAGAATCAACAACAAATCGATACAAAAAACGGAAACTTTCTAATCATTCAAATAAATCATCTGTATCAACAGAGCCACAAAAACATGAAACTAGCTCGGATAACAATTATCATTGTCGATTATGTAATTTTCAAAGTATTGATCGTAATGAATTCCATTCGCATATTATCAAACATCGTGATATATCAACAGCATATCAATGTATGGAATGTGGTGAATGTTTTGTTGTTAAACCATCATTATTAAAACATCTATTATTATATCATAAAATTAGTGATACAGATACATATTTATTAAATAATAATTGTTTCGATAAGAATGCTATTGAAGAATTAGAAACCAATTTGAAATTAGTACCTGGTGAACATAAAGGTCCTATTAATGAGAATCAATGTAGTGTTTGTTTGAAACAATGCGATAGTGCCGTAGCTTTAAATAAGCATTTTCGTATACATGGTATGGCGTTTTTGTTAAAAAAAGGACACTAATTATATTCCTGATATAAATATAAATGAGTTTTTCGAATAAAGAATTGTTTCAAAATTGTGTTTTTTTTTTTAATCAAATTTCGCGCCTGTATTGATTATAGCCAATCACTATTGGAGCTTTACGCGCCAATCTTCAATAACCAATCAAAGTTGAGAGTTTAAAAAGTGACAATTTGAATAAGTTGAGGTTAGAATTTTTTGACAACTTCAATTATGTATTTATTGTTTATATTTTTTAAACAAATACCGTTTTATGTGCCTTTTTAGTGTTTTGTGGCGTATAAAGTGATGACTACACGAGAATTGGCTAAGTATTTATTAATAACAATTTATTCTAATTGATTTCTATATGTTAGAATAATTACAGAAAACTTGGTGCAATTGAAATTGTAAATGTAATGAAAACCAAACCAATTGCAAATAATCAACAATTCAGCTATCTGTTAGTATTAGATTTCGAAGCAACCTGTTGGAATAATCATAAATATAGTCATCCATCAGAAATTATTGAATTTTCAGTTGTCCTATTTGATACTGAAACACAAACTATTCAAGAAGAATTCCAACAGTACGTTCAACCGATTGAACATCCACGATTAACTGATTTTTGTAAACAATTAACCGGTATTTTTGTAAAAAATATATAGATTAGATTAGATTATTTTAATTAACTAATTCCATATAGGAATTCAACAGCAACAAGTTGATAATGGTATCACTTTGTCCAATTGTTTATCATTATTTCGACAATGGATTGATGATAATTTAGACAAATATCAAATGGAATTTCCATTTGAATCAACTGGAAAGAAGAAATGTGTATTTGTTACATGGTCGAATTGGGATTTGGGTACATGTTTGAAGAAGGAATGTCGACGGAAAAAAATACACTTCCAGGACATTTATCGAGTTTGGATTGATCTACGTGCTGCTTATAAAGTACAAGAAATATTCGTCAATAATTCAATTCAATAAAATGCCCAAATTTTTTTTAGAAACACTACAAACGACGTTTAACCGGTTTAAATGGAGCTTTATTAGAAGTTGGACTTGAATTTGAAGGAAACGAACATTGTGGTTTAGATGATGCCAGAAATACAGCAAAATTAGCAGGAAGAATGATTAATGATGGTGTTACATTTAAATTTACACGAATTAAATAAAACCCTTTATTTCTTTATTTATTCGTTTTACATATACTCCTACATATTTTACATGAATTGATTCATTGGATCATCTTCCCGTCGACGTTTCAAATAATATGCTTCCATTTCCTCTTCAGTTGGTTGTTTTACTTCATACATACTATTATATGGTCGTTTTCTTTCATCCATTGTCAAAACTTCTTCAGCTTTATTAATATTTCTCTCTTCAGCTTCTAAAGCTTCTTTCAATTTATCCTTTTCTTGTTTCTTTTTCTCTTTGTATTTCTTCTTCTTCTCTTTTTTCTTATTCTTCCGTGAAACGGTTTGATCTTCATTTGAACTCTCTTCAGATTCTTGAGAGTTCGGTGTGTCTTTATTATCAACAGTTTCATTTTCTTCTGGAATTGATTGGATTTCAGTTGTTACTGCAGGTACTTGAGTTTCACTATTTTTACCGGCTTCTCCCAAACAATACGAATTCTGTAATTAGAAAATCAAAATAAAACAATGTTAGGTATTGATTTAAATCTAAATAAAAATACCTTAACAAAAGAGTGACAACATTTATAGCCCCATTGGCCAGCCCTCCAGTACGATCCCCATACATATGTGTGGTTATTTATATAAACATCTTCTTCATATTTTGATTTAATTATTGGTTTCTCTTGTCCTTTAATGATCTTCCCGGAACGTGCATATTCAACATAATCTTCAGTTTGTGCTAATAATAATGTTTTTGGTGGTGCTTGTAAATGCTCTTCACCACCATATTTCTCTAGTATATTATCTTGTACTTTTGATTTAAATTCTTCTTTTTTCTTTTCATATTCTTTTTGTAATAATTCTAATTTCGTTGGTTCAGCTAATAAATGTACATCAACACCACGTTCATATGCCTCCCAGGCAAATAATTGTGCTTTTGCATGTTTGCTTGTATCACCAGTGAAACGTACAAAATTCTCACCAGAATATGGATCATCTTTTGCCGGATTTGGATTTTCACGCATTGATCTAGTTTTCGGATCATAATACGCTGAATTTGGATCTAAATTTCGTAAATATTTTGCTGTATCTTCACGTATACGTAGATTTCGTACAGTTATACGTTGTTTACTATCAACTTTCGTACCAGGCATATCAACTTCATCAACATATTTATCTTCATCTTTCTCATCATCACTACTACTATCCTCATTGGCATTTAATTTATCAGCTTTTAATTGTCGTTTAGCTTCTTCAACTTTTTGAAATTCTTCAATAACGGCACGATGTTCAGATGGATCATAACCACTCCATCGATCACGTTTACCATCATAATTTAATGATAGATTTTTTTGTATAAATTCATCGGCTGCTATATTAGCACCTGAATATTTGGCACCAACTTTACGTGGCCGTTCCATACAATCTCGACGTATATGTGTCATAGCACCACAATTTTCACAAGCTCCTTTACGATATTTTGTTGCAATTTTTGTCTAAAAAATTAATTAAAATGAAACACGCTAAAATTACTGAACAATTTTTTATAACTTACTGTATCAACACCACGTTTATACCATTCATCTAATGTTGAATAATCTTTCTGTTTATCTTCTTGAGGTCGTTGATGTTTTAATGTTGGTCCTGATGTACCATAATACCATGGTGCTGATGCAATATATTGTGGTATATGTGGATTGATATCTTTGCCTTCTTCATCAACAGCAGCTGGTGCTGTACCAGCTTTACGGGCTTCTTCTAATTCTTTTGCTTTACGCCAATCTTCACGGGATTTCTTTTTCGGTTCATCATCGTTATCAGTTTTTGATTTAAGTATTTGCGAAACGGATAAACCCTGACCGTTACTAGCCATTTTTAGTTGAAACAAATTTAAAACAAAAATTACAAACGAAACTTTGATCAACGATGATAAGGCGTTTCGTCACTTTCGTTCATACTATGTATTATTCAGAATTATAATTAATTAAATGAATATTTTAATGGTAATCGATATAAATCCTTACAATTGATCGTATAAAATATAACCTCAAAATATTTGACGTTAATACGTCAAATGTTAAAACGTTTTAAAACTAAATTATTTATAACTCATTCAACTCAAATATTACACTCAATTTAGTTTAATTTAATTTTAATTAAACGATTCTTTTTTATTTTAAAAACGTAAATAATAATCCGTGTAGAAGAGTTTATTTTTTTTCTGTCTTCCTCCCTCGCAGAGCTATCTACAAAGCGCATGCGTCGAAATATCGTCTATGCATTTTCAAATTTCCCGCTAATTACTAAAGTGTCATCTGTGAAACCACCAGAAGTTTTGTAACTACAAATTATATTGGCATTACTGCGGTTTTGACGTTTGTCTTTTCTCTGTGACGTTTCTAATTGTCAGTGTTGTCAAAAAAAAAAAAATGGCAGGTCAACAGCAGTACGATATAAGTCCTGAAAAAAGGGCAATTTTAGAAGAAAATGCCAAACGACGGGCAGTTTTACGAAATGAATTCTTAAAACAAGTCTCAGATCCATTTCGACATGCTACTGGTGAAGGTGGAACTGTTGTAAGTATTCTAATACATACCACATTCGGTATGTTATGTCATACCTAACCTATTAAATTACATATACACCTTTTTAAGTGTTTTTTCTATTTATTTGTATTTTTTATTATGTTTTAGTTTGATCCAGCTATGCAACGTTATACAGCTATGCGTGTAAATGCTTATGAACATTTTAAACCAAATGCAAAAACTGGTCGTACATTAATGCTATTTACATTAATACCATTGGCTGGATATTGTTATCTATTACAGAAACGTAGAAATGATCGAGAACAAAGATATAGAAATGGTGAAGTTGCATATAAAGATCGTGATTTTAAATTTATTTGAATTCTTTTTGTAAAAAAAAGGCAACATTTACTAGTAAACATTTGAATATAGTGTTAAATTATGTAACACTTGTTATATTTGAAAAAAATTACCATCATCATCATCATCATCCTTTTATCAATTCAAGAAACATTCACAAAATAACCTTTTATGTAGGATTGGTTTGGTAAGTTTATCTTTTGTAAATGACTGGTCGAGGGATATAGAATTCTATATATTAGTGAAAAATTAATTATTTTACAATAATGGATAACTACTATCTGTAGCAATACCGCATTTATTACGATTGCGTGGTAATTTGATATAACCATTATCACCCCAATCACTAGCCCATGAATTTTTTACTAACCAATAATCTGGACCGTAACCAACTAATAATACACCATGATTTAAAGAATATTCATCTGAACCACAATAACCATCAAATATACCTTCACTGTAAAATGACCAATCACTAGCATCAACAGCTACACTAATTGGACCAATTGTTGCAACAGCTATTTGTAAATCATCTTCATTACCACTTTCAATTTCTACATAGCCAGTTGCACGTACAGCTTCTGGTTTTGTATTACGACGACATTGATTATCATAACCTTCATATGGATATAATTGTTCAGTTGTTAGACCATTTTCTTTTACATAATCGAATGCTGATTCCATAAAACCACCACCACAACCATCATTATCTAATGAACAATCAACTAATTCTTGTTCACTCAATGATATCAATTCGCCATTTTTTAATGCATTTTGACCTTCTAAAGCCCCGGTCTACAACAATTATTCATTAATAAGAATTACAATAATAATGGGTTAAAAGGAAAAGACTTACAGTACTGAAAGCCCAACACGATCCACAAGTTCCTTGATCTTTAACTGGTGTAACACTACCATTTCTTCTCCAATCAATTTCACCAGGTAAATCATCAATATTAAGTGAATGTTGGAATTTATTACCAGAAGAATGGATTCGTTTTGATTTTGTTAAATATTTTAAAAATTCCACATGACTCCAATCAGCAAATTTATTTAGAGCCATTTTATATGAAACTAAACCTTGTTGATATAATTTATTATGTTGTTCGATTTTCTTTATATTTTCTTTAAAAATTTCCATCCGTTCCATTTCTTCATTATAATTATTATAGTTTTTATTGTGTTTTAATTTGAAATCATTCCATTGGGAACGTAATTCTAATGTTGATGATGGTATTGCAACAGTTATAGTGAAGATACAAGCCAAAATTATGATCAATTTCATTTTCTTCTTTTCTAAAAGTTGTTGTTTTTAACTAGAGACGAATTCAAAACTGTTTCGGTTTCAACCAAATTTGAGGCTTTTATAGGAAAATATTGATGGTGGTGTGTTTTTTTTTGTTTATAATTTTCGAAATTTTTAAGATTGTCGAGCACGATTAGACCAATATTATTTTTTGTCTCTAATGTGTTATCGTTTCTATTGTTTTTGATGAGGATTTTTTTTTGCCCTTTCAATGATTTAGTTTGTTTTTGGTGATAAAATCTGCATTTCTATAATTGATATCATCAGTCTGCTTTCTTTAGATAGATTTTGTAATCAGGTCATTTTTTGCAGATTTGTTATCGGATTTTATTCTCTCAAGTACTTGTATTGTAATTGATGAATTGGTATTTTTTGCCCTCGGTGGCCTTTTCGTTCAGAAAATATTAGTTAATGTACTGTAAAGCAGGAATAAATGTATGTCTAGGATACGAGAGGTTTAACTGAGCAATCCACTGTTGTCCCATATTACGCCGCTTTACAGTAATTAGGTAGGTATATGGGAAAGTGGGAACAGATAGCAAACAAAAAGACAAATAGGTTGAAGCACAAGGGTAAAAGAAAAAATAGATGATCTAAAGGGGTTGAAATAATAACGATTCATGGAGTTATGCAAGATTATATATGTATTTATTTTATATTATTTCTAATGTATCCTTATAATACAGGATAACAGGCTCTTGTTGCTATACCACATTGATTATTTTTATTACGTGCCAGATTGATGTAACCATTTTCACCCCAATCTTCACCCCATGAATTTTTAATTAACCAATAATTATTACCATTATTATCAATACCATAACCAACAGTTAATACAGCATGATTTAATTCTGTACCACAATCAGGTTCATCAAATAAACCAGTTTGATAAAATTGCCATAAGGATGCATCTAATGCAACTGATACTGGACCAGCTGTTGCAACTGCTTGTTGTAAATCATTTTCATCATTTTCATTAATTTCAATATAATTATTAATATTTAAAACGCTATTCACTGTATTATCTTTACATGTATCATCGGATCCTGTATAAGAATATTGCTCCTCGGTTGTTATACCATGTTGTTCAACATATTCTAAAGCTGTTTGCATCCAACCACCACCACAACCGTAATTTTCTGTTACACAATCAACTAATTGTTGTTCACTTAATGATAATAAATTACCGGTTTTTATAAAATTGGCACTTTCTAATGCTCCTGTCTGCAAAAAAAATTCACATAAAATTAATCGAATTTTTATTTGTGGAAAAGACTTACAGTACTAAAAGCCCAGCAAGATCCACAAGATCCTTGATTTTTAACTGATGTTACAGCACCTCCTTGACGCCAATCAACAAATTCTGGCAAGTCTTTATAATTGATTGATTTAAACGATTTTTTACCAATCATCGATTGTGGAATTGTTGATAATTTAAGATATTTAATGAATTCATCTTTTGTCATGTCAGTAAATTGATTTATACCCATTTTATAGGAAGTTAAATTTTGTTCATATAATTTATTATGTTGTTCAATAGTTTTTATATTGTTTTCGAATATATTGAAACGTTCCATCTCTTCGTTTAGATTTTTATAATTTTTTCTGTAATTTATCTGAAAATTTTAGGTTTTTTAAACACCAGTAGTTTCTTAAAATAATTATTAATCTGGTAGTACCTTAAATTCTTGCCATTTAAAATCTAGTGGCGAAGCATATGTCGCCACTATTAATACAAAAATTATTATCGATTTCATAGTTTTAGGACACTAGTGCTATACTTTGATATAACTAGACTGTTATATTTACTTAGCTTGATTTACGCTTTTATATGAAATTGATAGAAATCTATCGGCTATGAATCTAATCTTGGTACCAAAAATAAAAACAAACGGATGTATGCTTTATCAAAAGAATTAATCGTTTATTTTTCATCAATTTTTAACAAACATTTATGCTTGATAAATAAAACAATATCTCCACAACAAAACAAAAACAAGAAAAAGAAATCGTTAATTGTCATTATTCTATAACAGGACAACTGGCAGCAGTTGTAAGACCACAAGCATCACCATAATTGGAAATTCTGAAATAACCACCTTCACCCCAACTAGGACCCCATGAATTTTTCACTAACCAATAATCTTGTCCACAACCAACTAATAATACACCATGATTCAAACTACTGGCACTGCATGAATAATCTTGGAAAACACCACCCGAATAGAATTGTAAATTTTCAGTTGCATCAATAGCAACAGCTAATGGACCATATTCTTCAAGTGCATCACGAACATTACTTGCAGTTGGTTGAAAATCATAATAGGTGGAAACACGTAAAACTGATTGTCCAGAGAAACGACAATAACCTTGTACACCTTCATATGGATATTGATCTTCTGTTGTAATACCATTATCTCGAACATACTGGAATGCACTATCCATCCAACCACCATCACAACCAGCATTACCATAAGCTGATGAACAATCAACCAAGTTCTGTTCACTTAATGATAATAAACGGCCATTCTTCAATGCATATTGTCCTTCTAAAGCTCCAGTCTTTTATCGAAAAACAATAACAAATAATATTCAACACAAATTGAAAAGAAAAACACAAAACTAAGTAAACTTACAGCACTGAAACTCCAGCAAGATCCACAAGATCCTTGATTTTTAACTTCGGTAACAATACCTTGTTGTCTCCAATCAATTGATGAAGCTCGACTCGAGCGTGCTGGTACAACAACGGTTTTACGTGGAATAGCTGAACTGTATTCTGGTGCTTTTGTACGATTAACATAACTCATAAATTCTTCAGTTGTCTTATCAGCAAAATGATTAACACCCATTTTATATGAAACTAAACCTTGTTCATATAATTTATTGTGTGCTTCAATTTTTGCCAAGTTTTGTTTGAAAATATTCAAACGTCTACTCTCTTCTACATGATTATCATATAATTTATTATGTGCAGACTAGAATTTAGAATAAAAATCCATTACAAAATTTGAAAAAGTAAAAGATTTTTGTGAAACTCACCTTAAAGATATTCCATTCTTGTTGAACAATTCTTGGATTTGGAATACCTAAAGCTACTACCATAACAGTAGCTAATACTAGCAAGTATTTCATGGCTGGTTGTTTTATTTTTCTGGTCTTTCGAAGGGATAAAGTGAACTGATGTTCTGAATTAATCGTTAAACCATCCAAGTTTTTATAGCAATTTTTTATCAACAATTTTAAGAGGGTTAAAGAGGAAAATACAACAATGTAATAGTATACCTATAAGAACAATTGATAAGAGAATTTCTTTATACGGAAATAAAATTATCATGATTTTAATCAAAAGTAAATAGTTATTTTAAAGGACGATATATGTCTGCATCCGTGATAAGATTTTTTTTAATCCTTGTTGATCATTTTAATTTTTTTGAAGAGGGACTTTTTTGGGCGGAAAATGGCCTCTCGTCTTTTATAGAAGAAAATCAAAGTTAGAAGGCATTAAAAGAACAATTTCTTTTAAAAGCTCTATCATTTGCTTCTTTTATGTGGTCTAGGTATATGTATATATGTAGGTCAAAAAATGATGTTTTTCATACGTACTACTATAGTATTTGTATTTGTTCATATTTTGCAATAGTGTTTGATAAGTGGAACAAAAGAAAAGTTGCAAAATTTTCAGTTTTTTTCCTATCTTATTGTGGTTTTTCCCTGGTCTAAACAAGAATTGTTGAGTGAGCATGGAAATCCACGTTGTTAAGACTCTACGGATCAGAGCAAATATAGACGATGGATGGGTTTTTTAAAATTCGAATTTTATTCAAAATAAACGAATACAATAAAGTATAATAACAAAGAAAGAAATATACCTATATGTACATATTATACATGCATGCATATTTATGATTAATTACCAAAAAAAAAAAAAACACGAAAAGTCTAAAGTTTTTTTTATTGATTCTGTATAAAAATAAATCAATTGGATTGTTGATTTCTATCTTATCAATAATTTTCAATCAAGAACACTTAATCAAAAAGGAAAAAAACCCAAAAATTTAAATCCTTGAAACAATCAAATCAATTGACCCTGTGATGTTCAATAAAAATAACAAATTTGCTTGTAATAAAAAAAAATGGCACAAAGATAATTAATTGAATATAGGTAATAATAATAATAATAATAATAAATATGTAGTGTTTTTTTTTTAAACCAATGGGTAACTAGCTAATGTAGCAATACCACAATGATTATTAACATCTTTAGCTATTTTCATATAACCACCAATACCCCATTTTGTACCATAACTATTTTTGATTAACCAATATTTTTGTCCATTTGGTTCTATACCATAACCAATTACTAATACAGCATGATTAACATTATCCAATTTATTACTACATTCTGGATCATAATAAATACCATCGGAATAAAATTGTAATGAATCACGACTAGCATCGATTGCTACACTAACTGGACCTAATGTTGCTACAGCTGCTTCTAAACCTTTTTCATCACCTTCAGCAATACCTACGTAGCCTAATAAACAAATAAAAAAATAATAATTGATGATATAGGTACCTATAAGTTTTATAGACAGATTTCGACACATTCCTCTAGAGTCAGTGACAGATAGTGATGAAATTTTTATAGAAAATACTGCGACGTTATATGTAAAATTTTTACATATTTATGTGAAAACTAAAACAAGTAGATTACATAATCTTTTCCTCTAGAAAATGTGCCAGAAATTTTGTTAGGAGACTTTCACTTATTTCGGTTTTAGTTTAGAGTAATTAGTAGAGGAAAAGAATTGTTGTGATCTAATTTATGAGCTTTTACCTGTACATGTAGCACCGATATTCTCTTGTCGAAATCGGCATTGTTCATCTTTTGCTTCATATGGATAACTCGATTCTAAATCAATACCAGGATTATCACGTATATATTCAAAAGTTGGTTCCATTAAACCACCAGTACAACCATCATTACCATATGGTCGTGTACAATCAATCAAATTCTGTACACTTAATTCAACTAAACGAGCAGTTTTACGAAACTGATGTCCTTCTAATGCACCAATCTAACAAAAAACAAACAAACCTATTATAAATACATATTTCTTAATTATTTCTGGAGGACTTACAGCACTGAAAGCCCAACAGGCAGCACATAATCCTTGATTCTTAACTGATGATACAGCACCAATTTCGCGCCAATCAACATAATCCGGATAAATAACATTAGCACTTGGTATAAATGTTGATGGTATTGGTATTTCAACACGTTGTACATTTATTGTACGATTGAAACCATTCAATATACGATTGAATTCATGATGTAACATATCAGCATATGGATTCAATTGTTGTACAAATGTACGTCTACCATGACCATATTCTTGATTGAATTTGGCAATTTTCTGTCGATTTTCGATGAAAATTTCACGACGAAATGTCTCCTCTTCTATACTTTTATAGCTTTTATTGTATGTTAACTTGAATTTAAAATAATAATAATTAGAAAGATGTAGTTAGTATAAGGAAGATCAAAGAGAGAAAGTAAAACCTTAATAAAGGGTTTTACCTTTGGTTTTTACCTTGAATGCCATCCATTCATCTTCAAGAAGTTTTTCCAAAATTTCCGATAGTGGCAAATGACTTTCAACAATACAAATCGAGACGGTTATTATGAAAATTAACAATTTCATTGCGTTCTACCGATTTCTAAAAGAAAAACTAATAAAAACTATATGTTTAATAAAAAGAATACCAAAGTTCAAATCATCCATCATCCATCTATGTATTTAGATGATTTATCGACATATACCTAAACACTTTCTTTTATTAATTTTAATGAATGAATTTAAGGAAAAAAGCTTTGTTTGTAAAAAAAAGTGGAATAACTTGAAACTTACCGGAATAAATCTTTCACTTGTGCGTGTAGAAATTTGGATATTTTTTCTTCTCAAGATGACAACGTTTTTGCTTTAAAGACATCGATTAAAGGAAACTTTCATTTAAAATATTATAATGATAAAGATAAGTCCTCAAATCCCCCTTTACTTCTCTATTACCATCATCATCACAAACCTTCTCATATTAACAGATGGTATACAAGACATTTTTTATTACTTTCCTTCTATTCAAGATGATTTGATGAAATGATTAAATATACCCAACTATAGACCATAGTTACGAAATTACTTTTTAACGATTTTATTCACGAATTAATTGATGGGTCGATTAAGTAAGTGTGTATGAAGCGAAAATGTCATCGGATTTCCATCTTCAGAAAGATAAATGTTTTATTGTTAGACTTTTTATTAACCGACCTGACTGACTGATAGACACAACCATTCTCTTTTATATTTCCTCAACCTTTTGTTGTGATGTGGACTTAGATATTTAGGCGCCCGAAGCATATATATTCTTCCACTGTGGCCCCCTTACAATTAGTGGCGTACAACCAAAAAAAGATTCATTGTGTCATGAAAGTTAAGCCCTTTTAAACTGGCTATTGTGAAACTTGAGCTTCAATATTAGCTTCATAGTAAATTCGACAGTGATAATGCGAAATAATTGCTTTTGCTAAAGTGATTTCTGTTCAAGCAATTGCTTACTTTTTATTCATCAGGCCCATTGTCCTTTTATTTCTTAAGCATTATTATACTTTTTATTTTTTACTCCAAAGGGATTAGATTTACCTGCCTATACTGACCACTTGACTTTTAAAACTTTCAAGATGTTTAAGTAGAAATCGTCATTTAATTGTACTTTGTATTGTTCAAGTGATTATTAAATAAATAATAAAAAAAAACGTAATTAATACTTTTCTAATAATAATAATAATAATAATAATTTATCTCATATAACCGGAAATTCCTATTGAAATTATAAAATAAGGCTTAATTCGTTTTAGAAGATAATTTTCATTTATCATGATTTAAAAAATTAATAAATCTTTTTTGAAGACGCATATTGCAAAACATTTTTTCGAATATGTTAGTTAAATTCTCCATCGAACGGTGTTTTTTTTTTTTTTTGAGATAAAAGCTCTAATCCTGTTATTTAAAATATATTTTGTTGGATAATAGGTAATCGAAAATACAAGAAACGGATTTTTGTTATTATTTAAAATTAACTAATTATATAAGCAAAATATAATTGTAATTAATTATTATTTTCAATATTATGTGAATCAAAAAAGTTTAGTTTAAAATATGTTAGTAATTGTAATTAATAATAATCATATTAGGTCTGTTCCAACTAGAATCCAAAAAATCCACGATCAGAAAGGTCCGAAACAGTCAGGCGCATGTACAAACGAGTGAAAAACGCCCGCCCTAGACTATCTGCACATGCGTCTGTTTCGGACCTTTCCGATCGTTTTGGATTTTAGTTGGAACAGACCTATTATGTATCTAAAATATCTAAGATATTAATTAACTAATCTAAAATAATAATAATAATAATTTTTTTTTAACACAACGGGCTAAGCTAAACTGCCACCCCGTTGTGAGATAACCCAAACTGGAGAAGGATGAACCATCATGATAATAATAATAATAATAATAATGATTAATAATGATTGTTTTAATACAATTCTTGTAATCTTTAAATATTTGTCAAGATTATAGTTTTTATACTAAAAAATGTGTTAATTACTACAATTAAAATAAAAATAAAATAAAAATATGATTAAAGGCACGATATATATGGTATTTGTTGATAATAATAATTAATAATAATTATGTAGGTGTTTGTACACGTCTTTGTGGTGTCGCTTCATGTTGTCTACGTAACCGTTTACGTAATTCAGTTGGAAATCTTTCATAACATTTCTTACAAACCGGTTTCAAATCGCATTCATAAAATTTCGTCTTTTGATTCATCTTCTGATCACATATAGAACAAGCAAAATGATGTACACACCATGCTTTATTTAATGCAGTAAATACTATGGGGTGGGAAAAAAATTAATAATAATTAAAGATAGAAAAAAAATATTATATAAATTACCATCTCCTGCAATTACTTGATTACAAACAAAACATAAATTTCCAAATAATTGATGATAATGTGTTTCACAATATGCTAATCCTTTCTTTTCATAATGACGATGTCCAAAAAATGGTTTTTCACATTTGGCACAAACGAAATGCTACAATTATATACTTTTTAGTGCTGTTGTTATTGTTGGTATTGTATGTATATTTACCTCAACATGCCAATGTTTGCCAAGGGCTGTAACAACTCGTTCTTCAATTGGCCGACGACATGCACCACATATCGGTATACCCATTTTATCATGACAACGTAAACAATACAATTCATTCATATCATTGGCAGCAAATCCAGGACGACTACGTACTTCTCTAGCACTACTATCTAATTCAATGGCACAATTGGCACAATTAAAATGATATGGATGATAGACTTCACCACGGAATTTCAATGGTTGATCATCAATTAATGCACTAGAAATTATATATAAAATTATAATCAATATTGATATAATAATTATTAATTATTATTACTGGCATTTATGGCAAACATATTTTCCAGTTCCAATCGCCTTAACTTTAGCATTACATTCATGACATAATGCACGATTAGCATTTTTAATAAAACCAGTATCAGCCAATTCTAAACTACATAATTCACAACGAAAACATTCCGGATGCCAACTATTATTCATTGCTTTAATAACACGACCAATTATAAAACTACCACATTTACCACAACATGGTGCAAATAATACTTGAAAATCACGTTCACAATATTTACGTTCATCATATTCATAGAAGATACCATCGTCAAATTCTTGGAAACATTGAGCACAACTAAAACAATAAGATACATAGTATATTTACATTTTAAGTGTATGTATCAGTGGCGGATCTAGACATTTGGGGGGCTTGAAACTTATGTTTTATAAGGGGCCCCCTCAATCAATCATCATTCTACCAATATCACTGAGCTAATACATCGTCAGCATCCTTCATATTCACTCTTGCCAAGAATGCTGTTCCCCTTGCTTTTGCTTACCATTTCTAAATTTTACTTTATGATAACTAGACACCAGGGATCCCCGAGGCCATGGGCCCTTAAGCTTAAGCTTCATAAGCCTCATTATAGATCCGCCCCTGGTATGTCTAACTTACACAAAACATTGTTGATGCCACAATTGTCCTGTTGAATTAACAATTTTCTCATTTTTCTCAAATCCATCACCACAACGGGCACACAACATATTATCCAAAGACATAGTACTGGTAATACTGGAAAATATATACATATATGTTAGTGGGTATATATAAGGAGGTACAGTGGAACTCGCTTATAGTGGACTTCACAGGGACACAACGTTTTTGGTTCATTATAAGCGGATTCCACTGATATATAGGTACAAATAACAGGGGATTTATTCATAAATAATGGAATGTAAAGCGTACAGTGTTTGTTGTTGTTGTAGTTGTTGCATTGATAATGATGTAAATTGTTCTGTAATATCATCATAATTCTTATAACTACTACTACTATTATCATTTAATTCTTCCTTTGATTCAGTTCGACGTTGAAATAATGTACTATTAAATACAGGACCTAAAATTGGAATTTTCGGTGATATATCTTTATTAACAGGCATTTTTTTTTCGTTTTCACTTAGGTACTACCACTGATAATAGTAATAGGAACTGACACACACAACCTAAAACTCTTATCAATTGATAAAATTTACATCATTATCTCTTATCTTCTATACAAGATTTTCAGTATGTATGTACATTCATATCCAGTATATTAAAATAAATTTGTTATTATCAAGCATATTGCATATTAGCAAAGATTAGTTGCAGCCCTTTGAATTGTGCAAAGTTGTTTTTTTTTTTTTAATTTTTTGGGGGTTAATATGATTTTTTCATGCTTACCCAGGCATAGGAGTTGGCGACATTTTTTAAGGGAGTTCTTCTTTGTATATGTTTTTTTTATGTAAAATGATAATAAAAGGAAGAAAAATATTGGAAACAGCTAGACACTGAACTGCAAAAAAGAAATAAATAATGCTATATATATGTATATTTACAATAATAATGAAAAACTAAAAAAATCGGTTGGATAATAATAATATAGAAGAATATAATAAAAAAGCTTCAAATCAGACTAAGAGAAATATATTGAATCAATTTTACCTATCAGAAGTCTATTATTAGCTAGGAAACACACCCAATTTGTGGTCACTTTTCCATCACATAACCTTGTATTTTTATTATGAAAATGTTGGGTTTTGGACCAATCAAATGACTGACTACCATTTTAAGAAAATTAGGTTAATGAATATGCAATCCTTTGCAATCACAACAGAAAAAGAGAGGTTAATTTTAAATAGAATCAATACTTAATAATTACACGTACAATTTTAAAACGTATCCTAAGAAATTTTAAATAAAATTCGATAATAATAGTATGATAGTATGTATTAAGACATTTTATTTTATGAATTATGAATTATTGGAAATTGGAGCAGAATCCACAGCCCATATTAGGCCAGGTTCATACAGTCCGTCCGGTACGACATCGGACAGTAACCCATCCTGCTCGTTCATAAAATTTTTTGTGATTTCATGAGCCCTTCCGACTTCTATTCCCCTATTATAGGTGCGTTCGATAAATCAAAAAGAGTAACTCCTTTTACTCTTTTTACTCCTTCCTTAGAGCGTTCGTTTAATGTTTGGAGTGACACCATGAAGAGGTCGGTAATAGAGAGTGGAGCAAATAGAGCGCATACCTTTGACTCCATCGTTGTAGATAGAGTGAAATGTGTAAATTCGTTGACGCATGCGCAACAGCTCAAACAACTATGGCTCCAATGTTAACAGCTGATCCAGGTGACCGAACTTCATTCTATTCGCTCCCAAACCGTTCTTTTAATAATTCACTCTTTTCATTCCTTAACTGCCCCGCTCGATAACTACTCTATTCACTCTCACTCTACTCCAACTCCGTATTATAGAACGCATCTTATGACTACGTTACAAGTTTTTAATTAGTTGATAAAAAAAAAATACATTACAAGATTATCGCAATTTGGCCCCAAAAACTCATTGGCCCCGGTGGAATTCACCCCATATCCTCCCCTGTCCAGTCCGGCACAGCTAATGTGCCAAGGGTTCATTCAATTATTACTGTTCTCTATTCAAAAACTTTAACTACGTCACAAAATTAGCTAATACATGTAATAATCTTCACTATATTATGTGCTCATTTATTTATATCTAAAATTCGACGACTAATGCAAACGCACGTACAATATCTACAGTATGGCAGTTAGTGAGGAATATCCATAGTGCCTTACGTTTTTCCTCAACAACCAGACGATGGGGCATACGACTAAACTTGTGAGCTCACCTTAACAGAAACTACACTAAAAATAGAGATTATTAGTTTATTCTGTTGGTAATAGATTTTTCCCCCATCTAGTATCTATATTGCCATCTATGGTGAAAAAGGTGAAACGCTAATAAATTGACAGTTGACACTTGACAATAGTTCATGGTGTGCGTTTTTATGTTAAACACTAAAAATTTGAGTTAATTTCCTAAAAAATTTACACATTTTTATAAGATTTATTGATAATTTTCAATAAATCAATTGGTATTTATTACTTTTTGATTACTTAATAGAAGCATTCACAACAACAACTAAGCTTGTTTCAACATGATGGTAAGTAGTAGTAGTAGGATGGTTCTAGAAAATTCAAAATGCCGCTAATGACACACCTGTAATTTATTTGTACCTATTTTGATGTTTAGCAGCCACAAATTCTGTTACTTAAAGAAGGTACCGATACATCACAAGGCAAACCACAATTAATATCAAATATAAATGCATGTCAAACAGTTGTGGATGCTGTTAAGACGACATTAGGTCCACGCGGTATGGACAAGTTGATTGTCGATAAAAATGGTAAAGCAACAATATCAAATGATGGAGCAACAATTGTTAAATTATTGGATATTATACATCCAGCTGCAAAAAGTCTAGTTGATATAGCAAAATCACAAGATGCTGAAGTTGGTGATGGGACAACAAGTGTTGTATTGTTAGCTGGTGAATTTTTGAAACAAATCAAACCGTATGTTGAAGAAGGTGTCCATCCACGAATTATTATCAAAGCTGTACGTCATGCATTACAATTATGTTTGACGAAAATTAATGGAATTTCCGTAAAAGTTGATAAAACCAAACCGGATCAATTTCAATCATTATTAAAGAAATGTGCTGCAACAGCAATGAGTTCGAAATTGATCCATCAACAACGTGAATTCTTTTCAACAATGGTTGTTGATGCTGTTCTATTATTAGACGAATTATTACCATTGAATATGATTGGTATAAAAAAAGTGCAAGGTGGTGCTCTAGAAGATTCATTGTTAGTTGCTGGTGTCGCATTTAAAAAGACCTTTTCATATGCCGGCTTTGAAATGCAACCAAAAACATATAAAAACTGTAAAATTGCATTATTAAATATTGAATTGGAATTGAAAGCTGAACGTGATAATGCTGAAGTCCGTGTTGATAATGTTAAAGAATATCAAAAGATTGTCGATGCTGAATGGAATATTTTATATCAGAAATTGCAGAAAATCTATGAATCTGGTGCCAATGTTGTTCTATCAAAATTGCCAATTGGTGATGTTGCTACACAATATTTTGCTGATCGAGATATGTTCTGTGCTGGTCGTGTTCCAGATGAAGATTTAAAACGTACATTAAAAGCATGCGGTGGTGCTGTTATGACAACCGTACATGATTTAAATGATTCAGTATTGGGTCGTTGTGATTATTTCGAAGAGCGTCAAATTGGTGGTGAACGTTTTAATTTCTTCAATGGTTGTCCAAATGCTAAAACCTGTACAATAATATTACGTGGTGGTGCTGAACAATTTCTTGAAGAGACAGAACGTTCACTACATGATGCTATAATGATTGTACGTCGTACAATTAAAAATGATGCCGTTGTAGCTGGTGGTGGTGCTATTGAAATGGAATTATCGAAAATGTTACGTGATTATTCACGTACAATAGCTGGTAAAGAACAATTATTAATTGGCGCTATAGCAAAAGCATTAGAAATTATACCGAGACAATTATGCGATAATGCTGGTTTTGATGCAACAAATATTTTAAATAAATTACGACAAAAACATGCACAAAATTTCTGTTGGTATGGTGTTGATATTAATAAAGAGGATATTTCTGATAATTTCGAAGCATGTGTATGGGAACCGGCTATTGTTAAAATTAATGCATTAATTGCAGCCACTGAAGCTACATGTTTGATTCTATCCGTTGATGAAACTATCAAAAATCAGAAATCTGAACAACCACCAAGTATGCCTGGACGTGGAATGGGTAGGCCACCAATGTAATAGAAATTTCGTAGTTTTACATTATCACATTCTAATTTGATTTAATAATTTTTTTCGAGTATTTGTGCTTCAATTACTATTTATAATAGTTTTGATAATTATTAATAAACTTTCTTGCGAGCTTTTGCCGTGTTTTTTTCTCTCCTCTCTCTTTGACTTTACAAGAACCTCGTTATTACTACATAATATTTATTTTGTAAATAAGCAAAAATATTACAAATGGATATTATTTAACAAAACTATGAATAGAAACAACTATCACAAACAATGTAAGTTGAAACAGAATAATAATAGATTGATGTCTACATCTAAACTTTAAGATATAATCTATTTTTTTTTACAGTTCACCATTTAATAGTTTCTTATCGAACAGGAATTCACCCAAAGCACCATGGCGTTCCCTTAATTTATCCAATGTTGATATTTTACCAGCTAGATCTCTTTGTCCTTTATATTGTTCTTCCAAAAACTCTCCAGTCAAATAGTCAACCAACTATAATTCAACAAAATGACAATAAATAATAATAAACAAATCAAATGAAAATAATAACTTACATGATAATCATTTTTATAACTTTCTTCGCATGTTTTTATCAGACTTTTGATACTTTTCGTGACTGAAGCTTCTAATCGTAAGGCATCCTCTAAAGCTGCTACACCAGATGGCCATTCAGTTTTCTCGACATCAATCTATTAACAAGTAAATACAGAGAGAGTGAGTAAAGTATAAAAAATAGACTTAATAATAATGAGACTTACATTTCTATTAATTAAATCACTAACTGATTTGGTTAGTTCACCTCGCATTAATAAATACGATATTAATTTAATAGCATGTTGACGTTCTTCAGATGCTGATTCGAAAAACATTTTAGCAAACCCAGGTCGATTGATTACATCACGACTGAAATGTGCACCCATTGATAGATATTGCATTGCAGCATGTAATTCTCGTTTGATTTGTTCACGCATTGCTTTCACACATGGCTCAACCATATCTAACCAATCTTTGGGGATTTGAGGTTGAGGATGTTCACCTAAAAAAAAAAAAAGCCAACAACAAATTATTTGAAGATGTATGTGAGTGAATTGATGGGAAAATTTGGTGCAACTTACATTTTAAGTCTTCAGCTGATGTTATTGTCAACCAGCAAACAATTAAAGTACAAATAACGATGAATGCTTTCATTTTGTTGTTCTATTAGAGAAAGGTTGATAAGTCAAATTGACGGCAACTATTGCTTTAAAATTCCCTTCTAATATTATGATGAACAAAGTGTAGTCTGCCTTTACACTCACTGGTGTAGAAGGTGTGACTATTCAAAATTAAACTACAATAATTATTATAATAAAAAATGGATTAATTTTCAAAATTTCCACATTCAATAACGGACTGATAAGGAACAACGACAACGACGCAATATTTTCAGAAGTGGATGACGAGGAGCGAGGTGGAAAAAAACAAAACAACACTCTATCCCCTCTACTACCACTTACCATGACAAATAATAAAATGATTGGTCAGTTTGCCATCCTCACTACATATGACTTGCATATTCCTTTGTTTTCTAGAATGCGCAAATTACCGACTGCGCATATTCCAAGAAATCAACTTTGCCTTGCCAACCAACTGGACTGATTTGGTCGACGACGACGAGGTCAAAATCAATTGAATTGATAACAAGTAAACAATTGATGAAAAGGGGAATTTTTCCAAAAAAAAAAAACACAACACATTTTTGAGAATCATCAAATTTATTATATAAAGTCATTTGTGATTACGCTGGCGAGATACCAGGTAGGTACACACTATCAAAATAAAAAATCAAATTCTCCCATTTTTACATTGTTCGTCTCTGTTTGAATATTATAGGGATCATGAAGACTTGGATCGTTTTTGTATTTTTTACAATCTTTGCAGTATCAGCCGACGACAAATATTGCTACAAAGATGTTGTAGAAGCATGTTCCGCTACAAAGCAAAGTAAGTTTTGTTGGTGTTTTTTTTTTTTGCATATCAATTGAGTACTAAAAGTTGGGTTATGGTGAAAATATAATGCGCAATAGGATTTTTCATAATTTTTTTTACCCATTTTTTGCAGCACCATCTTTAGAGAATTGTAATGCAAATTATGGTTCAATTACACGTATTGCACCATATTTACAATCATTTGCAAATAGTCATATAATCCGTTCATTTGAATATCTATTAATGTCAACACATTTTGCCAATTATGAAAAGAATCGACAAGGTTTCGAGAAATTATATCGTGATCTATCTGATAAGAAATGGGATGAAGCGATTGATATAATGAAATTTATTACGAAACGTGGTGGACGTATGGATTTCAATCAACGTTATAATGATGATGTTAATGTTAATCCACCGGAACAAAGTTATGAATTATATGAAATACAAAGTTTAGCAAAAGCATTAGATATGGAAAAACAAATGGCACAACAAGCTTTCAATATTCATGATCAAGCTGTTAAGAAACGTAAAGAAGAACATGATCCACAAATATCATCATGGATTGAACATGAATTTGTACATAAACATGCTGATAATATACGGAAATTATCTGGATTTACAGCTGATTTGAATTCAATGTTGCGAACACAAGATAGTGCATTGTCTTTGTTCTTATTTGATGAATATTTGCAAAAATTGTAATTATTTCGTTAAAAAAAAAAACACTGAAAACCTACATGTAGAAATAGTTGTGTTTATTATTATTTTTTTTTTAATTTCAATAACAATGTGATTATTGTTATTAGTATTTAGCAATGTTAATGTTTACAAATAAATAAAATTTATTAAATTGAAATTATATGTAAATATTGTTTTTCTCGTCTTATGTTTTACAACAACGTAGTAGTATCAAAATGGGCTAAAAATTTGATAAATAGAGTCATGGGGTCATTTAAGTCAGTAAAAACAATCTTATCGGAACAAGCCAGACCAAGTTCTTATCAATTATGTGCAAGAATCATTGATGATTGTGGTAAAACCTTTGTTTTTTCATTCTTTGTTGAATAGCTTAAATAATCAATCAGTGACTATTATTTCCTGTTTGATTTTATTATCAATGCACACAGAGAATAGATGGAATCATTTTGTACAAAATAAATTATTTCTATTCTCTTCACTTGGAGTACATACATATGTTATTTATGTAAAAATGATGATTTTTTCTTTTTAATTTCAATTGAATCTACTATGTACGTGACTGATTGATAATTTAACGACAACAAATTGTACTTCAATAGTTTACTTGGCAACAAAATATCATCACATATTTTAATGAAAAATTGTTGAAAAACACTTGAATTGTAGAACATTTAATTTGTTTAAGATTAAATCCATTGATAATAATAATAATAATAATAATTTATATTATTATTGATTATACGAACAATTTTTATATGTTTGTGTATTTGTTAGAAATTTTATTAGTGGGGAATGTTTAAAAACCTACAATTAGTATAAATAATTATACATTATTGTTATTAAACAATAATTTTTTTTCTCTACTTGTGCAATAAATAATTTAATGTATTCCAGCAGCAGGACGCCACTGACCTATATCAGGAATCCAGGAGCCATCTGTGCTTCGGAAAACATGTTATCTTCTAGCTGAGCAGATTCCTGTACAAATTTTGTGTAGTGTGTAGTATTCTATCTTATATATATGTTACCGGCAATGTGCGAAATTAGGCAATTCGCGAAATGCCTAGTCAATTTGCAAAATGACTAAAGTGGTAGGCAATCTGCGAACAATTCGCAGATTGACAGTTGTGTTAGTCATTTTGCAAACTGACTGATATACTCTAGGCATTCTGCAGAATGTCTACTAAGTCAGGCAAAGTGAAGTCGGACAAGGCTATTTTTTCACTTTGACTAGGCAGAGTGTATAGTAACAAATAAATAGTACTTATATTATAACGAGCAGAGTTTTTTTCGTTCATTTCAAACATTACTTTAATCTCAGAAAACAGGTAAGAAAAATAAATACTATAGGTTGAAAAACCGGTGAATAAATTGAGGTTATGTTATAGAAATGTTATATTTAAGAATGATTTGCTTTATTAAATAATATGCAGCAAGCCCTTTTATATTTAAACAGCAGAAATAAATTTTCACTAAATGTGACCAATTCCTCCGTACCTAATTTACGTTAGCGGTCCAAATGATTAGAACCTGTCTAGTCAAAGTGAAGAAATCACATGTCCACCTTCACTTTGCCTGACTCAACAGACATTCTGCAGAATGCCTAGAGTATATCAGTTATTTCGCGAAATGACTAAGACAACCGTTAATCTGCGGAATTGTTCGCAGATTGCCTACCACTTTAGTCATTTTGCAAATTGACTAGGCATTTCGCGAATTGACTAATTTCGCACATTGCCGGTAACATATATATTATAATAATATAGAAAACTGTAATATCAGGGTAGTCAACATAAAACAATTCTTCAACAAAAAGTTACTACAACAAAATTGATATGAGAGAAATAATAATCATTTTAAATTTTATCTTTATTCTTCAATTTTTTTAAGTAAAATAGAAAGGCCGGATTATGATAAAATAGCCACAAACAAAAGCATTATGCTTATTTATATGTAATCAATTAGAGCAATTAACAGTTGGCTATACTGATTTCAATGCAAGAACAGGGTTGCGAGATTAGGCACTGTATCATCAATTGGCTGATAGGAAATTACTTTTTACGGCAAAAAATTCAAATTAGCGACAAGCTATCAATATTTGAGCAATCCTTGAATTATATCGTTGTGAATTTCCACTTTGTATGACAATTCCGGTGGTGGGCAGGTGTGTTTGAACAACAAAAACATCCCCTTTAGTGTACCGCCTTACGGTCGTCTCAAAATCTGGCAACGTTGCTCTCGATCTGCTGGTGTTTCCGGTGACGTCATGTCCTCTGTCTTTTTCGTTGATGGCGCCTGGCCTCGTGTGTTAGTGTCGTGGTGAATTCTAGCCAGATTTTCATAGAAAAACAATGAAATTAAACGTATCCTACCCGGCTACGGGATGCCAGAAATTATTTGAAGTTGTCGATGAACATAAGATTCGTATGTTTTACGAAAAACGTATGGGCCAAGAAGTTGAAGCTGACCCATTAGGTGATGAATGGAAAGGTTATGTCTTAAGAATAGCCGGTGGCAATGATAAGCAAGGATTTCCAATGAAACAAGGTGTTTTAACAAATGGTCGTGTACGTTTATTATTATCAAAAGGCCATTCATGCTATCGTCCACGTCGTGATGGTGAACGTAAACGTAAATCTGTACGTGGCTGTATTGTTGATGGAAATCTAAGTGTATTAGCATTGGTGATTGTTCGTAAAGGTGAACAAGATATACCTGGATTGACTGATACAACAATACCACGTCGTTTGGGACCGAAACGTGCATCACGTATTCGTAAATTGTTCAATTTAAGTAAAGAAGATGATGTCCGTCAATATGTTGTTAAACGACCATTACCATTGAAAGAGGGCAAAAAACAACGTTTCAAAGCACCGAAAATCCAACGTTTAATCACACCAACTGTTTTACAACGGAAACGTCATCGTTTAGCATTGAAAAAGAAACGTTGTTTGAAACGTAAAGAACAAGCTGATATTTATGCGAAATTATTGGCACAACGTAAGAAGGAATCGAAGGCACGTCGTGAAGAATTGAAGAGACGTCGTTCAGCTAGTATGCGTGATAGCCGGTCTAGCAATCAAAGTTCTCAACAATGATGAACCATTTTTTTGTATAAGAATCCTTTATGTAAAACATGAAAATATAAAGGATTATTGATTAAAAAATGAAAGGTGTATTTTTATCCTTGATTAGTACATTTAATATATTCTAATCCTTTTCCATATAAAAAAACATTCAAACTACAATCATTATTACAAAAACATTCTATACCTTGAATATCTGGTATTGATGAATAATATTTATTGGTGATGATATTACATCTAATCTTATCATTATTATCGACAAACCATTGAAAAACTATCAATTTTTGATCAATTGATGTTGTTAAACACATCTGTTTATACAAATAAATACCAGTAATTTGTGCACAATGTAAATTACAATTAACAAATCGATCAATTTCAATTAAATCAATCTTATTATTATCATTAACAATAAAATCGAATAAATTTATATTAAATTGAGCGTCATCACCACCAGACATAATAATTAGATTTGAATTGTTTATAATTTTATAAGAAATTGAATTAATACCAGATTGATGTAATTGATAAGATTTAAATGGTTGTTGATAATCATCATTATCATTATCATTTAAAATATTTGAAATATTCCAAAAATCTATTTTACCATCTGTTCCACATGACAATAATATAAAATAGTTTTCCAAAATTTGAAAAATGCCAATTTTCAATAAACATTGCAATTTATAATTCAATTTCTTGAAAAATTCAATTTTATAATATTTTCCATTATTTAATCGGATTTTAAAAATATTAATACAACCATCACTACATGCACTAAATAATAATAATGATGAATTATTAATATTTATTACAAATAAATCCATAATTCTATCACCATCACTATTATTATTATTATTATTATTATTATTATTATAAACATCTTGTTTATTACAGGAAATATTACCATTATGATAATTAAATTCTAATTTCCAGCAGATAATTTGTCCACGACCACCACCACTAAATAATAAAACTTGTTTGATCACTTCATTATTTTCATTCCGTTTTTTCAATCCTAATTCATATTTACATATTGTTTTAATATTTGATAAATGTACTTTGAAATTATATAAATCATATAATTTGTTTTTATAATATAAATTCAAATATAAAACTGTATCTTCACCACCTGATATTAACAATATCGATTTACGGAATTTGATTGAAATCATTGTATTTATAATATTTCTATGGTAATTATTGATTAAATTATCAATTTTTATATTATTCATATTATATTGTAGTGTATGGATGGTTTGATTTTTTATATAAATAAATTGAATTGTTTGATGGTTGATGGAAAAATCCCATGAACGATGACCACCACCACATAGAATTTCTAATAGAATTTGTCCATTTTTATAATCATATAATAAACATTTATTACCAGAAAAACCAATAATTATTGATTGATCCATAAAATTACATAACCATGAGAATGGTAATTTATCAAACCAATTATTTTCTAATAATCCATTAGACTGATTAAAATGAAAATTATGAATCTTGGAATCACGACCAAGTGTTAGAATTTCATTATTCTTGTTACCAGTATTACGATTTAATTGTATTTTCGTGATACCTAAATGATTATGAATCTTTTTAAATATTTGTTTTGGTTCTTGATAGTCAATGGAATAAACAAGAATATTACCATTTCGATCGCCTACAATTATACAATTATTATTCAATTGTAAAGCAGTAGTTGTTATACATTTCATTGATGGTAAATTTAATGTACATTTTAATAAACAAGTTGTATTATCGATTTCAAATAATAATAGTTTACCATTACCCTTATCTATACAAAATGTTGTACATGTTAACCAATGAAATGAGAATATTCGTGTTTTATCCTGTAATTGATATTGACATTGTAATTGTAATGAATTATTGAAATATTGATAAATATAGATTTGACCATTAAAACCGGCTAATGCTAATAATTTTCGACACGTTGAAATTTGAAAAATTACATATTTTTTCAAATCATCATGTTGATTTAATTTTATCCATTTCGTATCATCTTGATGGTAATATAGTAGACAACCATTTTCTGTTATTGTAACAATATTATTATTATAAATAATACCAATTTGTTTGGGTGTTTGTTGTGTGATATTATCATCATCATCTATTATTGTTAATTTTCGTTCGATTATATTAAAATAAATTGGAAAAATTGAAACACTACCATCACTACATCCTGATATTATTAGATTCTCATCACAATCAATTGACCATATTGTACTAGATGTATAGATTTTGCGTATTAATTCACCATTAAAATTCCATAGATTTATTTTCGAATCTTCACCACATGTTATAAATGAATTCATTAAACTTTGACAACGAAATACACGTGATTCATGACCATAAACACGACAAATTTGCTGTAATTTTTGATTCGATTGTTGTTGTTGTTGTTGTTGTTGTGAACTTGCAAGTTTCCATAAAATTGCTGAACGGTCATCAGATGTTGAACATAAATAACCAGTTTTCTCATTATAATCCAATGAAAAGATAACACCCTATTATTGTATTGAGTATAAAATTAACAATAATTTTTTGAGAAAAAAGAAAAGGCAAACTTACATTGTGACCCTGTGTTTTGATTACAATTCCATCTTCATCAAATGGCATCCATAATAAAATTTCATTAAAAACAGTTCCTGATACGACAATCACATTTTTCAATTCATCATCATTACAGCTATACGGTGTTATTATAAAGGCACTATATAATATACATTTCTCTTTACATGGAATTTCGTTAAGTTGTTTCAAACTTGCATCAAACAATATTAAATTATTATTCATACAAATAACAATAATTTGATTCGAATCATTTATAAATTTACCAGTTAATATCCAATCATTTAAAAATACTCCATTCAATTCATTTAATTTAAAATAAGGTTCATAATTGATTTGAAATATTTTTAATGCATTCTCACCATATAATATTAAACAATTTGCTTCATTATTATTAATTATAATACCATGTATTTGATGTTTTTCAAATATTTTAATTTTATAGATATAATTATTAATATCTTCTTGTCGATTATAAACAAATAGAAAATTTCCTACACCAATAAAAATTAATTGTTTATATAATTTTATTGCAACAACATCGGTTCTTATTAATTTACAATCAAATTCAAACATTTCGACAAAATCAAACATAACCAAACTTTTATACACTTAACCTAACCTAACATAACCTATAATAATTATTCTTATCATGTGTTTTATGATTAAGATAATTTCATTTTTTTGTTGGGTGGCTCTTGATCTTTATTTCTCCTATTTTTATCCTTATCATTATAATTGATACCATGTTTGATGAATCGTTTACTAGCTGCTTGATTAATTCTTGATCGAATTGTATTCCGTTCAACTGCTTGTTTTGCTTTCAACATATAATCTTTAATACGATTTAATTGATTTTTGACATCATTATTATTCGGATCTTCACCTTTTGTACGTAAATACAACCAATATAATGTATTTAATGTATATGCTATAAATAAATCATATTCAATTTTATCTTTAATAGTTAGTTTTTCGTAAACATTATTAGTTGAAGTGGTGAAGATGGTTTGTTTTAATAATAAATCAATTTTCTCTATACTATTATGAAAGTTGGTCAATTTCTCTTGAATTATCTTATCATCTTTTAAATCACCAAAATCCATAATCTATAAAAAAAAGTCATCGGTAATTATAATTAATGGATCAAAATGCAACAATTACGTAAATGTTTTATTTAAATTATATTTTTTCAAATTTTTCTATTAGCAAACAAACAAACCACAGTCTAAAACAAACGAAAACCGAAAATCTCTGCAATCGGTACTGCAACTGCAACCTGCACAGCAACTGTCTGTCAATAGGGTTGCCAAATTGTTGTAGAAGAAATGTCGTCGCCAACTGATCTGAAAAGGTCACCCAAAAAACATCTAGCCACATTAATGAGTTCAGTCAAAATTGATTCATTAGTTTATATTCGCCCAAAGTCGCCACTTAAACCAAATTGTCAATTTAAGCTGCTTTTAAGCTTTTAAGTGGTAAAAAAGATTTTCTGTACTTCAATCGATGATAAATCACTGAGTCTGGCAACCATGGGAAAAACTACTACCAACAGACTCATAATAAAATCCCTGAATCTTCATCCATACCATCTTTGATTCATAGATATATCAATGGGCCTCGTGCACCCCCTACTTAAATGGTAGAAAATGACGCAATTTTTTCTACCAGATATTATGGAC
>JAZBHA010000384.1:48264-71222 GCA_037464855.1 Iselma pallidipennis | reverse complement strand
TGTTGATGATTATTATCTAACCACCTATGACTTGGCGATGGTACGGCATTACTTTTTAAAATACGTTTCGGCCAATACATATCTTCATAATCATCAACTAGGAAATGTGAGCTACACAAACGTGTGTTTTCTGTGATATTTTGTGGCAGGTTACATGCCGTGATCCATTTATTTCGTAAATCCGTGTTCTTCTTGGGAAACCTAAAATAATTACTTTATATTAATACATTTGAAAAAAAGTGGAATTGCAAACTTTGTCATCAGATGACTTTTTTATTTTTGTTATCCTCGTGGGTCATATAGATAGTGTGTCCACAAAATTTCAACTTAGTACGACCACGGGAAGGGGGCTAGACACAAGCGCCCTGCTCTTACCCCATTAACTTACCGATGAAACGATAACTGCGGCTGTGATTGTGATGAAGTTCCACATAAAATACATTTAAGAACCATTTGGCGTTTTGTTTTTGTATTTTAACACAATTTACACAAATTCAAATTGATACGCACATGTGGAGAGAAATAGACGGATTTTGATGCACAAAACAAATTAAAAAATTAACCAAATTATTGACAGATGTTCTTCGTGAAAATAACTAAAACTTTATGTTGGCAGCGAAAAAATCACTGAAATATTACTTTTGCCGCCACTGTAATGAGAAGATTACACGCGACAGTATTACTGTCACAGTCGTGCGTGTGGCCTAACTGTCATGAGAGTAGTGCTGGCCAGATTTTTTCATACATATCGTTGTGGCAGTACCAGTTCGCTGCCAACATAAAATTTCAGCTATTTTCATAAAGGCGATCTGTAAATCATTTGTTTTCTGCAGCAAAATTCATCCGTTTTGAGAGAAAAGTAGTTTCTTTTTAAGTTTTTCCCTTCTCTACCTATATCTTTTACCATTTTCAGTAACAAAATGGCACTTATGTTACGAATGGCAATGTCGAATTAAGACGAGTTGGTCCGACCCGTCTTGATTCAAGCTTGTCATAAGAACCAATGTTTTTAATTTGGGACGGGATGGGCTTAACGGACGTTTCCGATCTGGTGCGCGTAGAACTGGTAGAACCTGATAAGACAAGTGGCGGAACACATCGACAATTCTAAAAATGTATTTTATAAGCTGGGCGGTCGGTGGCTACGGCATCAGTGCCTCTAGCACTAGAGCGGCAAATTTTAGTATGTATTTGTTCTATAAAAATACGGTAAAATACTACTGAATATAGCGCATTTTAGATTCAAACTTGTTAAAGATGAAAGGGTTTAGATAATGAGACAACTTTTCAAATCGCTGTTGTTACTAACAGATCTTCTTTATGAAAATAGCCGAAATTTGGTTGATCGAACAGATGGCCTGCTGGTTTGACAGATGTCGACAGAACTGATGACAGCATTACCGTCGCGTGCAACCATCTATTTACTGTCTAGTCTGAGCGCCGAGCATAAACAAACAACTGCCCACCGTGTTTTATAATTCACTCAAATCTACTCGAGTGAGCTGCTTGGGCAGTTTTCCATTGTACTTCCCCGGCTAGTAATATAGTGTAATAAGTAATAATCCACAATGTTTTGCAAAAGGACATAAAAAAGGGCTAATAATGAACAAAATCGTTTTACTTTTTAGAATATTTTACTCGAGCAAGTAGTGTAAGTACACACCGATTGTCAAAATAAATGTCAACAACACCTAACCTCAAAACTATTTGAAACAATAAAAAAAAGAAAACGATTGTGGACCAAGTTTTTCCTGTTTTTCTTCTGTTTTTCTGGGAAAATGGAAGAACCTGGACCATCTCAGATCGACCAATTACTGGAAAACACTGAATTAGAACATATGCTGGAATTTGAAACGCAAATATTTCTTGATATTATACATAAAGATGGTCTGGTTGTTGCTGCTAAGTAAGTCGTTTTTTTTTTAATAGTCTTATCAATTTTTCTCCAAATAATAATAGTAATAATAATAATTTCAGAGGTTTAAATTTAGATCTGGTTATATTAAATTTATTGAAAGTATATTGTGATCCTGGTAATTTAGTATTAATTTTAAATTCAAATGATATTGAAGATCAATATTTTCGAACAAAATTAAACAATGATTATGTCCATAAAATAACATTTTCTACAAATATAACAGAACGTGAAGATGCTTATCTATCTGGTGGCATTCATTTTATCACAACAAGAATTCTAGTCGTTGATATGTTAAAGAAACGAATACCAATCGATAAGATTACTGGTTTCGTAATATTAAGAGCCCATAAGGTTCTGGAGAGTTGTCAGGAGGCATTCGTATTACGTCTATTCCGACAAATCAATAAAGTATGATTGTTAATAATAATAATTATCAGTGGCGGGTCTATGTTTTTTAGGTGACAGGAGGAGCGCCCTGAACTACTTAAGTTTCAAAGCTTTCATTTACCTGTGCCCATCACTGATTATCATATAAATTCTACTAAACTATGATTTTTAATTGATTTGTTTTGTAGACTGGTTTTGTTAAAGGGTTTACCAATAGTGCCCAAAGTTTTACAATGGGTTTCGGTCATGTGGAGCGTGTTATGCGCGCTTTATTTGTTAAAGAACTATATATCTGGCCAAGATTTCATTCATTAGTTATAAATAATTTGAAAAAATACGAACCAAAAGTTATCGAATTACATATACCGATATCAACAAATATGAATAAAGTACAAACATATCTATTGGAATTGATGAATTTAACAGTAAAAGAATTGAAACGGATTAATAAAACAATTGAATTACAAGAAATTACTGTTGAAAATTGTTTAACAAAGAAATTCCATAAAATATTACAATTACAATTGGATACAATTTGGCATCAATTAAGTGGTAAAAGTCGACAATTACTAGCCGATCTTAAGACACTTCGACACTTAATCACGTATGGAAAAATTTTGGTTTGTTCCAACTGAAATTCAAAACTCTCGGAAAAGTCTGAAACAGTCAGGCGCATGCGCGAATGAGTTTAAAACGCTCAAAGTAGACTATCTGCGCATGCCTCGGACTATTTCGGACTTTTCCGATAATTGTGGATTGTAGTTGGAACAGACCTTTTATAATTTTTTTATTATTAAAACGAGATCTTTTAGGTCCATGTTGTATTCCGATCCGGTTACATTTTATTATAATTTATCTCAATATAGATCAATGGAATATGCAAAAACGGCAAATTGGGTGATCTTAGAACCGACAGATATGTTGTTTAGTCAAGCGACAGCTTCAGTTTTTACAGGAGATCGTGGTATGTTTTGAGGGTGCGAGATTTTTCTCTCATATCTTCGCTGCTTCTCTGTCTAATAATAAAAAGGAAGCTAGTCGTGGCCTTTTTTTATGCATAACCCCTTTCAATACGTGAAAACATACCAATCTGCATGCCCCCTTTTGCGCCCAAAACAGTAACCAAACGCTTTGGAGCGCACCGGAGTTATCGGGACGAACGCAGCTAAGTTAGGAGAGAAAAATCTCTCCGTGTAGACGCACCTTTAAACATTTTAATTATTTGTTTTTTGTAGAATTTAATCCGGAATTTTGTCCAAAGTGGACAACACTTTTGGAAATCTTAAAAGTTGAAATACCTAATGAAATTAAACGATTAACAACAACGAATCAAGATAATAAGATTTTAATATTATGTTCTGATAATAGAACCTGTTATCAATTGAATCAATTATTAACACATGGTTCTTATCATTATCTCTTCTTTATGGCATTAAAATATGGTATTAATTTTAAATCGATCAATGAGAATTTTCAAAATTGTGGAAAATTACCGGAAGTACCTATTGAATCGAAAAAAATTAAACTTGAAGGAAATGATGAGAAAGAAGACATTGAAGATTTTAAAAATAGTTATGTTTTAACAATGTCACAGGTGGATGATAATAATGTAGAAGAAAATGATGAAACGATTCGTGATGAATCTGGTTATGTTTTTGAACCATTTAAGGAGGTAATTTATTTGAAAATATTTATAGGATGTCTCCGCGAAAATACTTTCTTCATTTGTCTTCTTTTTCGTCAGTCAACGATCGGGCTAAAGAATCTAATCCGGTTTTGCAGAAATCATTTCTGGGCTCTTCCTGCTTCTCTCGTCTCTCAGATCTCGTGGCCGTGGCGTACTGTATTTTTAATCTCACAATCAGTGACCAGTCGTTAGTCAGAGGAGCTAATCCAACATAGCTAGACCGATTTCTGACACTTCATGTTGAATGTTTCATTTTCCATGAATCATGTTGAATGAAAATGAAAATGAAAATGAATGACACTGTGTTTTTACGAAAAATGGGTATTCATTTCTGAATTCATTAATTCAGAGATGAGGTTCAGTATGAATGAAGCAAAGGTTTACACTTTTTACAACATGATCATTTTGAGAAATGGGTCATTCAACATGGAGCTTCAGAACTCGGTTTCATGATTAGGTAAAATGAACAAAAATAGAACTCCGTTTCGCTTTTCATTTAATTCAGAGATGAGGTTCAGTATGAATGAAACAAAGGTTCACACGTTTCACAACGTGATCATTCAACACGAAGCGTCAGAGCTTAGCTTAGTGATTAGTGAAATGAACAAAACTAGAAATTCCATTTCACTTTTCATTCAATTCAATACAAAGATTTACACTTTGCACAACATGATCATTTTGAGAAATGGGTCGTTCAACATAAAGTGTCAGGACTCGGTTTCAGTTTTCTCACAAATAACATTTAGTGTGAATAAAGTCGAAGGTTCACACACTTCATAACATCGTCATTCGGCATGAAGCGTCAGAACTCGGTTTAATGATTAGACGAAATGAAATAAAAGTACCTAGAATTCCGTTTCACTTTTCATTCTATCCATAAATGACGTTCAGTATGAATGAAGCAAAGGTTCACACGATTTATAATGTGGTCATTCCTGGAAATGAACTATTTGACCTGAAGCGTCGGAACTCGGTCCCAATAAAGCACACAAAAATGCTTACATAACCATGTTATTCTGCACAATCATTTTGTGCAATCATCATTGTATTGCAGGCTCTCGAACGGTGAACATACACTGCACGATCGCATGTATAATCACTTTATATAACGTTGTTGTGCAAGCGATATAGTTTTCTATGGGGCAATAATAACGCAATTTTTCCATTTGCAGATGGAAAATATGAATTTGACACAAATTTGTGAAACACTAACAGCACCGACAATTTTAATTCAAACATTTAAAGGTTGTGATAATTATATGAATTTACAACGAACTTTAGACGATTTAAAACCATCATTTATTATAATGTACCATAGTAATATAACAGCAATTCGTGAAATCGAAATGTATGAAGCACATCGACAAAGAGATAAACAATTAAAAGTATATTTTCTATTACATTCCCAAACGGTTGAAGAACAAACTTATTTAACAGCATTACGTCGTGAAAAAGAAGCATTTGAATTTTTAATACAAACCAAATCAACAATGGTCATACCAGAAGATCAAGATGGTAAAACGGATTTATGTTTACAATTACAAAGAGATCTAAAAAGTCCAACTAAAAATACACGTCAAGGTGGTAAAAATCAAGATAATCCGATACGAAAATTTATTATTGTTGATATGAGAGAATTCCGTAGTGAATTACCAGCTTTAATCCATAAACGTGGTATTGATATTGAACCAGTTACAATAACTGTAGGTGATTATATTCTAACACCGGATATTTGTATCGAAAGAAAAAGTCTATCAGATCTAATTGGTTCATTGAATTCAGGTAGATTATATCAACAATGTACACAAATGTCACGATACTATTCCAAGCCGATGCTGTTGATTGAATTCGATCAAAATAAACCGTTCTCGTGGCAGGTATGACTCTTGTTTTTTTCTTAGAGGTTGTTTTACTCGATTGCTTCGACCGGGAATCGAACCCGAGTCGCCCAGTTTTCGACCCGACCGGAAATTGGGAGACTCGGGTTCGATTCCTGATCGACGTGAATACTGAATTTGTTTCTTTTTTTTGTAGAATCATTATATGGTGTCAAATGATGCTGATAGTTTCGAAATACAACAAAAATTATTATTATTAACATTACACTTTCCAAAATTGAAAATTATATGGAGTCCAAGTCCCTATGCATCGGCACAATTATTTGAAGAATTAAAAGTATGTTTAGTAAAAAGCTCGATAATTCGTTAGGTACAGGACGGATTATCACGAATGTTCAGTATGGGTGAATTCCATCCCTCACTCGTTTGGAAGAGTTTAATGCCACTTTCCACTAGATTGTAGTGGCTGACTAGTTTGAGGGCGTTTCTCAGAAAAGAAAAACTTCCAAGTATCTATCATATGTAATGGTGGGAGTTTTTTCTTGGGTGCTTATACTTCTCCGGTACAACTGTCGGGAAACAATGTCATATTTTTCCAAATAGATGGGGATGCGATTCATCCATTAGTATAGTTGCTGTATGGATGACGGATTATCGAGTTTTGCTCTAATTATTACAATAATTAAACTTAATTATTTTGGTGTTGTTTTCTGTTTAGGATGGCAAAGATGAGCCAAATATTGAATATGCAGCTTCTATTGGTAGTGAAGAAGATATTGATATTGTTGAAACAAAATATAATAGCAATATTTATGATTTTGTGCAAAAATTACCAGGAATTTCATCGAAAAATATTGATAGTTTTTTAAGAAACTTCGAAACACTCGATAACACAATTAAGAAGACTGAAGTAGGTTTTTTTTTGACCTGTGCACTTACAGGGTGTACCGAAATTTCTTGGACATTTTTGCACTAGCTTTACGTAGTAAAATGCCCAAGAAATTTCGTTACACTCTGTACATGTGCTCGTGCTCATGACTTGCCAGGTGGATAGGAAAAGTTTCGAGGCAGCCGAACTTTTTAGTTGTTGTTACTGCACTTGGTCCACCCAAGCCAAAAATTTCTCATTAACTGAGCATGAATCACGAGCACGAGCATATGTGATCTTAGGGCGAGATTCATAATTTTTACTAAAACTAAGTTCCATGCTCTACTAATACTCAATTCAGACTCAACTTAAACTCAAGTTGGCGTTTTGACCTTTGATATTTTCAAAGTGAGTTGAATTTGAGCTGAGTTTGAGTCGAGTATGAGTAACTACTGTGAATTTGAGCAACATTCATAGTCTTGGTATTTTGAGTGAGTGTCACTCGCAAGTGTGATTTGGTGCAAAAGCCATAGTCTTCACAAAAACTAAATTCCTGCTTTATTCACATTTTACTCATGCTCAATTCAGGCTTAAATCGACTCAAAACTGAACTTAGCGCTTTGGAATTTGAATTTTTGCTTTTAAACATGAGAGTTTAAGATGCATTTGAGCTGAGTTTGAATCCAGTATGAGTAACTCCTGTGAATTTGAGTAAGATCCATAGTCTTTGTTAAAATTGAACTTCTGCTTCACTCACACTTTAATGATACTTCATTCAGGTTCAACCCAACAACTTAACTTGGTTGCATTTGAATTGCGTTTGAGTCGAATGCGAGTAACGACTATTAATTTGGCCAAGATCCTTAATCTTTACTAAAACTAAACTCATACTCTATTCACACTTTACTCATACTGAGTTCGACTCAAACTTCATTTGGCGTTTTGACATTTAATTTTAAACACCAAAGTTTCACTGGAGTGTAAGTAGCAAGTGTAAATTTGGCCTTCTTGGTAGTTACTCAAACTAAATTCATGTTCAATTCTCGACTCAAACTCAAGTTTCTTAATACCAGAGTTTCAGTTGAATTTGAGCTGAGTTCGAGTGGAGTGTAAGTAGCGACTGTGACTTTAGCCTTCCTAGTCGTTACTCAAACTAAACTCCTGCTCTACTCACATTCAACTTGAACTCAATTGATTTGTATGGTATGTGTACTGATTACGAATTTGGCCCCCTAATCTTGTTTTTATTTTTGTAGGAAGAATTAAAGGAAGTCTTAGGGAATTCAAATGATGCAAAATCGTTACATAGTGCACTGCATGAAGATCATAATCCTAAAGAGGAATTACCAGAAAACGGTAAACAAAAAGGCAAATCTAAATCAAGATTCAAATTTTTAAATAAAAAGAAATGATTGTATATTTCACTAATTGTTTTGTTTTTGTATATAAATAACATAAATTATTATCAATTGCACTTAATAAATACCTATAGGTTTTTTGTTTAGTTTTGTTTAAAACGAACACAAATAGATCCAATACAGGAATGTTAAAGCAGTAAGTAATAGATCCACAAACACTGATTGTTTTTTTGTTTAAGGTAAAGAATGCAAGTCGTAAGTTGTATATAACGATTCAATTCTTGTATAAACAGTACGAGTAGCATCTAAGGTTTTTGGTAGAATCTCTAAAGCTCTCTCGATTTCATCTTGATCACCGCAAACATTTTTTAATAATTGTTTTCTAGATGGTAATGCATACATAGCAATTTTAGCACCATGTTTTATCATAAATGAATGATGTTTGGCTAATGTTCGATCATATACTTGACGACAAACAGTTGATGTTTTATCATCATCCTCTAATTCACCTACACTCTTCAAGAATTCTCGAATAAAATCTAAAAGAAAAAAAATTAATGCCCTATTTGTAGAGGACAGAGCACTTCCGCGGTTACATAGAGAAGCGGCCCATTTTGAAAGAAGTATTGAGCATGTACGATTCTCAAGTTATAGATGGTCAAGGTGGATCACGTGATACTCCGCCTTATGGTAGTACTCGGCTAGTAGTATATATCTCGAAAACCGTACATTCCACAAAGTTGAACTATAAGGCCCAATTCAAACATTTCCCACATACTCATTGCCGCATGTGATCACTTTTTCCAAAATGGGAGACTTTATGTAATTCCGGGATTGTGCTTTGGTTGCAACGACGGATCGTGCTTTTCTGAAGTCCTGGAGCTAAAGATCGGTTCCCTATACAACGGAGAGGAAAGGACAATCCCGGGGTTACGAAGGGAAAATAAATTACCCCAAATTGGGCTTTAACTCAATTTTGTGGCAAGTACGATTCTTGAGGTACAAATACAGATGATTTAACTGTGATTACGCAACGAAAATTTTGAAGTCTCCGTAACTTCTATGTTCTTCGATCAATTTTGATCCAATTTGGTGACTTGAAAAGGCAACTAAATATGAGGCAAATCACGTGATAGTACTTGGTTAAAAGTACCATTGTATCAAATTGGGTCAAAATCGGTCAAAGAATGTAGAAGTTACAGGGCTTCAAATTTTTCATTGCGAAATCTCACTTTCTGGACTTCTGTATCTCGAGAACCGTACACGCCATAAAGTTGAGCAGTAAGACTCAGTTTAGGGTAACTCGACCATTTTTTCCAAAAAGAGCCACCTCTCTATGTAACGGCAGGATTGTCTTTTGGTCGCAATGGTGGACCATGCATTTCTGGCGGCCTGGAGCTAAAAGCAGTTCGGAGGCCTTATCAGAAAAGATACAAATGTACGTTGAGTATTTGTATTTGTCCCTGGAGCTACCAAGTACAATCCGCCCCCTGTTTGTGAAGAAATTGACAAACCTAAACCACGATGTAATCGTAGTAATGTTCGACTACCCGAAACATATCCATTTTTATGTAGCAATTTGTTTTTACTTTCGTACTCGATCATTTTTTTAACAGTTTCAAAGTGATCAGAAACGTGCTGATCACGTAGGAATTCCAACATTATATCCATTTTTGATTGTAGATCTTGACTAACGAAACCAAATACTGTTCCCATTAATGTAAAAAATCTACAAAGAAGAATTTTTATTTTGCACCCTTTCATAAGGCTTTGTAAAGTCACAATCTAAGTTTAATGCATGTGAACATTTGGATGGGGCTAGGGACTTAAATTGTGACTTAACAATGTTAAAGTGGGCATAAACTGATCATGGAACTGCAGTGGTGTAAGTACACCCCACTAATCCCAGCACTGCATGGCCGTGGGGGCGGGCAAAGGGGAATTATGGACTTCACTTTGATATAAATATATAGAGGGTCCTCGGCGACGAAACTTGCGGAACGGAGCCCCAAAATTTGTAATTACGCCACTGTAAAACTGCTCCATTATTGGATAACAAAGAAATAGGTTAGTTTCGGTTTTAACCTCAAAAAGACTTACTTATTTAATTCATTATAACTATCGAGGTATAATTGTAATTTTACATCATCTTCTTCATGTAATGATGCTAGGAAATTATCATAAACCACTTGTAAATCAAATTTATAACACTTTTCTTGAGCCATATCGTCAATTTTATGGTTAAGTAGATTTGAATAGCTGACAAGACACGTCACGGAGTGATGTCATTATATGAGGTAATCAATGATTGACGTCATTGTGATACTTGCTAAGAAAACGAGTGTCAATAAGAGGATATTCAAGGTCAGAGGAAAAACTGATTGCTTTCAGCGCCTCTATAAACTAGTTGCCATAACTAACTCAGCCCGGGAAATTTGAAATTCCTTATATACAGGTACCCCAATCTAAGCGCCCCTGAAAAATCTGAAACTACATAAAATTAAAACAAAAAACAAATGATAAAATTTTATATATTTAAAACTGTTTTAATACTTTTCAATAATTATTATAAATACTAATATTCAATAAGGCAATTAGAGATATGTATTATCTGCATTATATATAATTGTATAAAAATATATTCTTGAAAACATGTAATTATTATTCTATTATTATTATTATTATAAAGTAGTGGAAGTAACAGTACTAACACCATGTACGAACATTGTAGGTGGTAGTTTCTTTGAAATAACATCCAAATTTTTGAAATATGTCTCAGTAAATTCGTCATCATTCGGTGGCGGTGGTAAATAAATAAAAGTGACTGCTGTATTTGTCGTTTGTTGTAAAATTAAATTATTAACACTACAAACAAAACAGCAGAACATTAAATAAGATTCTTAAAAAAGTTGCTGCCTCGATCGGGAATCAAACTCGAGTCTCCCAATTTCCGGTCGGGTATTCTGACCGTTACGACCGGAAACTGGGAGAGCCGGGTTAGATTCCCGATCAAGGCAGCGACATTTTTTCGGCTTTAATCGTTACAACAATCTTTAGTTAATTTCATGAATTAAATTACCTTTGTAAATAATGTTCCATATTATTACCATGAGATTCAATGACATTATTCCAACCAGGTACTGGATATAATGTAGCCGTTATACGTAAATTTTTCAATAATAATTGTAAACGTTCTATATGTGATTGTTGTGTTGGATTTAAACTAAATGATGTTTGTCTTACTTCATCACAGATACAAATACGTAATTTTAATTTCCTCCAATGTGATACCATATTAATAATACATGCTAATTGCATCATAAATAATGATGTTGTATCGAAAGCATCATTTTCACCAGGATTTAGAAAATTTATAGGCCACACATCAATATATTGCTTACTACTACTTCTAAAAAAAGCAAATAAAACAATTATAAATGTGGATATGGGTAGTCCGGACAACGAAAAACACGGATAATCGAATGTTTTTCGTAATATACAGGATGTCCTATTATTCTTTGAATGATTGTGCGCAATAGGATTGGTGATAAAACCTCAAAAAGATGGTTACAGCCAACAGTATTTATATTCCAATTTGTTTGCAAATCGGCAAATAAATATTTAAATTCGAGCATGGAGGTATTTTTATCGGAACATTCTGTATATTGACTAGGGTACATTCATGTTGAAGCACGTGTCTCTGCTCCAAAACATAATTCTAAAGTCGCGTGTTAGCTTCAGTTGCACAGTCAACAGTTTTATATGCATCATCTCTCCTGGAACAAAGGCTTAGGGCAAAAAGTATATGGGGATGCAAAGAAAACTGTGCCTTAGGATTTGCAAAGGGTGTAGGGCCATATCCACAAATGCGGTTGGGAACATGTCAGCGGAATATAAAGAACAATGCAAGCCCGATGGCAAAACAGCCAGGACTTCTTCACGACCCAAGTGATGTGCCGGCACGGTGGCCTAAGGAACTATTTGCTCCGAACCAAACGAGTGCACAGCGAGGAATTTTTGTACTGCGGCAGTGCGCGTGATAATGTGGAACACACCGTTTTTGAATGTCCCAGATGGACAAATAATAGAAGTAAGTGGGTGTGTAGGGTAATAGAAACCTTGCTTAGTATCGAGGTCAGCTGGGAAATGCTAACAAAGATGTTTAGGGACATAATAACAAGAAAAAAGAAGGAAAGCAGTTCTACTAGTCGGAAGAAGCCTGGACGGGTAGTGGCAAGACGCAATCTCAGCGGTGGAACGCTCGGGCCGAATCACATTGGGACACGGTCTAGTTGGGAAAGATCAGAGCTGGTTGAACAAGAGTGGCGATGGAGCGCCGGAGCCGGATCTGATTGTGAGATGGTCTGATCGGGAAATGTTAGAAACAGCCAAGGTGTGTGGAGAGGTGTCTGGTGATGGCTGAACCCGCTTAACGAGGGCCCGGTAGCCCGCAAGAGGTGACGTTGAGGAGGCAAGCAAGGGTACGTCGAAGAAATGCTAGCGTGGCTGGACGGCAAAGGGGGTTCTTAGTCAGTAATCATCTGACAGTACTCTTCAGTGCGTACTGAAGGATGCCTTTTGAAATTTTTCCCCATCCGTGCAAAAAAAAAACAATTTTAAAATAAGGACTTGCGTGTGCGACGACGCTCCAACATGAACACACCCTAATCCGCACAATACTCTAACTTACCGTTTTCGATCTTTTCTTAATTGTGCAAAATTCCGACACAAACACAAATTCTTATCCATTTGTAAAACATCCCTCATCATTTGAACATATTCTAATATTTCTAAATTATTATCAATATTTAATGGAAATACATCATTACTGAAATCATTATTATAATATATTGAATCAATATTTTGTAAAAAATCATGTTGTTCTTCTTCATTATTATTATCTAGGAAACCTAAGACAATTGTATTTGGTTTCATTGCACCCATTCCTGATAATCTCGCTAAATGTTTTAAACCATCACGTACTGTTAATGAAACAGTTAATTCAACAAATGCTTTCACTTTTAAATGATCAATTAAATTCAACCAATTAGGTAATTGATTTAGAATTGGATCTGGTCCGGGTTTATATGGATCATCTTTTATAACATGTCCTAATACATATAGACCACTTTTCTTTAAATCATTACAGAAATCAATTAATGGACATACTGAACGTGGACTATTCACTAATAATAAAACTTGTGGACGCCAGAATTTCACATGATCTTTACGTGAATCCAACAATAATAAATATTTTCGAACCTAAAAAAAAGAAAAATTACAATTAAGGTACGTTCATGTTGGGGCACCGAACATCACACAGTATATCAGACTATTGGCCTTTGCACACCTGCCTCGCACCCTGCTAAGCGACGACCAACACTAGGCAATGTTCGGTACTTTAACATGATTGTAGACTTACTTGATGGAATATTAGAGCTTGTGATATACTCCCCCAATGGGCTTCTTTCGATGGTGATAATAAATGTAAACCAATTACTAATATAAAACATAATAATATACTAGATGTTGCATAAATTGCATTTATAACAAACATCATAATCAATGTACCAAATAGACCAAATAATGCTGTATGCCATGTAAAATATTTGAATGATGGTCGAAAATTTGGTGCACCAGCTACTTCTAATCCAAGACATGCTATATTTGTTGCTAAATAACTTAATAAAAATAATACCGAATTTAATTGTGCTATTAAATTTAATGATCCAATAAATAAAACTAATTGTACTAATAACCATGATACTAGAACAGCAGCAACTGGATTACCTTTCCATGTACCTTTTGGTACAAATGATAATAAAGGACCTGAAACAATATTGATGTTATCAATGAAACTATTAAACGTAAAAAAATATAAAATTGATCAATAATGTTCTATAATTTTCTATTTCACACTATCGGGTTAGCCTGAGCAGTTATCTTACACTATTAAGGTAGGATGAGCGGTTTTGCATTATGCGGCTAGCCTGAGTTGTTTTGCCTATCAGGCTAGATAAGCACCTGTTTTGCACTAATGGGGTGGTTTGGGCAGTTGTTTTGCATATCAGGCTAGATTGAGCAGTTGTTTTGCACTATCGGGGTCGCTTGGGCAGTTGTTTTGCCTATCATACAAGTATGAGCAGTTGTCTTGCATTAACGGGCTAGCCTGAGCAGCTGTTTTGCCTATCAGGCTACATTGAACAGTTGTTTTGCACTATCGAGGTAGCTTGAGCAGTTGTTTTACACTATCAGGGTAGGATGAGCAGTTACTTTTCACTACTGGGCTAGCCTGAACAGTTGTTTGGCACTATGGGGTTAGCGTGAGTAGTTGTTTTGCATTATCAAGTTCAAATGGATGGAGATGGCATTGACCCATATTCGATAATCTTTTTTGTTTTAGAAAAGTGACTAAAAGGCACTTACCAAAAATATCATCTTTGGCTAATGCTTCTAAGACACGTGAACCACCAATAACATTACTTAAAGCAGCTGACCATGTTGCTGTTAATAAACCAATAGCAACACTAGTTGGAAATACACTAACACCAGCCATAAATAAATAATTATTTTGCATTAAATTTGCAGTACATGTAAATGCTGTTAATAATGATATTGTCAAATATATAATTAATGTAAAAGAAACTGCTGATAATGTACCACTTGGTATTGATTTTCCTGGATTTTTTAATTCACCTAAAATTCAATCAAACAATTTAATTAATTATATAATTTAGATCCAATCTTTCCAATACCTAGTAAAGTCCCTAATAAGCTATTCACCAAATATAGTCCTGTATGACAAAATGTATCCGTCGAATAAGTTATTAGGAGCTTCGGGCTTATTTGGAGAATAGTTACTTGAAATTTTACTAGTAAGTGGAAAGGCCGGTGATTTAATTAATCAATTAATTTTACCACTCATATTAGCACCAGCCATAATCCCGGTAACACCAGAAAATAAAACACCAAAAACCGATGCAAAATTAACTAATTCACCTTTAGCTGTATAATCACGTCCATATTGTGGCCATAGATTTGCTTCTAATGTTAATATATTTAAACCAGTATAATTACCAAACGCACGTATTGTAGAATTTTGTATTAATGTATTTGAATCTGGTACTGGTATTTGCATTTCAGTTTGATAGAAAAAACTAAAAATCGTTATCGCCAAACATATAACAACAATAGTTAAGACAAACACGGTTGTTTTGGCAAACATCGATGCACCAATTAAACAAACTAATAGATTTAATGTATTTAAACAACAACAATAGAGAAATTGCCACCAACGACCATCTGGTATCAAATCTTTAATTAAATATCCTAAAAATTAGAAGGAAAATTCAATATAAAAATCCAATATAATAAAAAAAAGTTAAACAATTCTAATACCTGTAGGGCCAAAATTTTCAACTAAACCTTCAACACAGCCTGAGATACATAAAGCACTACTCACAATATTCGCCAAAAAGAAGAGAGTACCTATTGAACCACCAAATTGTGGTCCTAAAGTTCGACTAATCATAACTGTGTTTAGTTAAGGCTTAATATTTCAAAAATAAAAGTAAAGTACATTAGAGTGTTGATGATCCGGGAAATCAAAGTCAAACTTCTTCCGGATAATCGAGTGTTAACTATAAATATATAGGATTACATAGATTAGTGTGTCATTTTAGAGTCATTTCATTGTGTGCGACCTATCTGAAGGGGCCCTTAGTCCATCAATATTATATTGAACGTTTATGCTGTTGCACTAAACAGCGCACCGCCGAGCGTTCGACGAGTACCAAAAAGTGCGAATCGTCCTAACTCCATCCGTCCTACCTCGCGAGGTGGTGCACACGGTACGGACATGCGCATTGGTATGCTCTCATATGATGGAAGAGGTTATGTCGGACCGGTTTGTCATTCAGAACCACCATCAGCACCAACACGTTCGCCAATTTCCATTTGATCCTATTCACCCCTACGTCATGTGACTTAAAGCCGCTAAAACACCACACCAGCACCGAACAATCGTCTCGAACGCAGCTTTTATAGTAAAACTCATAAAACAACTATCAAGTACCACGTCAAAATAAAAGCAACAGTACACGGTGTTCCAAGGCGATCACTCATCCAAGTACTAACCGTGCCCGACGTTGCTTGACTTCAGTGTTCGAATGGGAACTGGTAAGCCAACGTGGTATGACCGTTGCTATACCAAAATATTAATTTCCCGGACATTAGTTCTTCCTCCAGGTAATTTATTTCGAAATTTTTTATTTCACTGCTGACTTCTCATAAATTCTGAAGGGGCCTACAGACGGTCAATATGGTTGTCAATATTTTCAGACCAAGCGAATTTAAATCAACCAGAATCAACCCGAATCTGTCCGGCGAAGATTTGCACAAGTTAGCATGCATAAGAAACAATGCAATAGCCCACGTATTCGTTCACATTGCGTCAGTCCAAATCAATATAATTCAATCCACTTGAATCATGATTCAAGCAAACAATAGTATCCTTAGTCTGATGAATCAATAACATGCAAAATAACACATTGATAATACTTTTAGTAGAAGACAACAGTATGTTATATGATGCTAGAGATAAAAAAGAAACAGCAGCTTGACTGATTCAGCTGATGTGAGAAAGCTGATTAAGTATATGAGTCAGATTCGGAATATTTCTGATTGATTCAAACTAGGTTGGTCTGAAAGGGGCCTCAGTACTGATATAGGATATTTATAAGGTGCACTCGCCCATCTGATAAGTAGAAGCCAAATGAAACTTTGCAAGAGGATGTCAAGGGCCGGACTGGACAGGAAGGTTATAAGAAGAGATTTCCACTGAAGCCAATGAGTCTTGGGGCTAAACTAGAGTCTAAGGGCCACCGATAGTTATTCAAAGCAAATGCATTGTGTTTTTTCTGTTGTCTTCTTTTCTTATAACTTTCGGCGGGGCCAAAGTCAGACAGTCCAGCCCTGGAGGAGCCAATACCTTAGCTCTGACCCTTATACTACCAAAATTGTCTTCGATTTTTATGGACTATGATCGGTTTTTCTTAAAATTAAAGAAAAAGGATACAATAAGCTCCACCACCTTCAACAGCCCCATTTGTCGATATAGCACAAACTGAGGCTACAGTAAACAATAAAATAGTATAAGCTATTAAAAATTGTAGTAAAGTTATCAATAATCCAGCATTTCCCACGATATATCCTGAAAGAATAAAAATAACATAAATAATAATAATAATAATTATGATTATTATTATAAACAGTGGCGGATCTAAGCATTTGATGGCCCCTCAACTGTGCACTAACAACAAAAAAAAACTTCAGGTAACCCCTTCTAGCTGAGGGGGCCCCTAAAATGGAACCTTCATTAGTTCCACAGCGAATCTACCACTGTTTACGGAGAAATAATAATGATAAAACTTTACCCATTCGTAGGAATATTAAAGCACTGAACATTGATAATGTTACAGGACTAAAAACACCAGCAAATGTCCCTAAAGTTCTTGTATCAGAATGTTCATTTAATACACCAAATTCAACATAACTAGCTCCTATATTATTATCATCATCACCACTACTACCCATTAAATCTGTTAATTGATTACGATGGAATAAATTCGAAATTTTACGTATTATACCATTATTTCGATTAACTAATGGTGTTTTATCTATTAAATCAGGATTATTTGTTGAACCTTGCTCTGGTGCCAACATTATTTTAGGTTATTTTTTCTTTTTCTAATTAAATTACAAGTATAACTATAATAAATCTTGGTTATCACAGATTATCACTTCATTTCAATTTGGTGCCAAATTAAAGGCGAAGTTCGGAGATATTGGACTTTTTGGGGTGGTTTTGTTTGTTTGAATCACAAAGAGTTTCAAATGACATTTACCTGATTTACTCACTGATTGATACGAATCTACCGGTCAGACCATGAGTAAATGTTCGTAACTACTCGGTCGGATTTACTTCCTGCAAATATCGACAAGGGGCGCTCCATCCGCACCACGCAGAACAGGGCTTCTATGCGAATAGTTTTTTGTAAGAATAAAAGTTCTTGACTACAATTGAAGTTGTAGGTTTCCCGATGGTTAAGCCACCAATATAGCTTAACCATGTGAGACAGTCTCTGGCGTCATCAAAAGACCGGATTGCTTCAATTCGATTGATGCAACTCGAAATAATAAAGCCGGTTCAAATGATAAAACCGATCACAAGCCAAGTTGGTGAAACCATTCTTTTCTCGCGCGTCAAGTTGTGTAGCACTTGAAGATTCTTAGAAAGAATTTTGTCCAAAAACTTCTATGAAATACAGGAGCAAAGCCATAAAAAGTTTACAACCTACCTTATAGAGCGTCCTTGAATGCTTTCCGCTAAGTTTCAACCCTCCCACAAATTCACCTTCAAGTTGAGGAAGGGATACTTTGTCAGAACCCGATAGGGCGTCAACTTGGTTTAAGGGGCCGTTCGTAGTTCTTTAAATTCATCTGCTTTTGCACTAAATATGAATGGCGTACGTTGAAACGAAAGTCAGTTGCATTATCAGCCAAGTTTCGCCGGGGCCAAAGTACTTCAGTCCAGCCCCGACTTTTATGATCGTCTCCGTTACAACGTGTTGAAAGAAAGATATAAGTGGAGACTTTATAAGTCAATTTGAATGTGTAATACGGGGCTGTAGTGTAGTGGGTTAACGTTTCTGAAAAATACGATCTTGTAGAAATCGTCATTTGAGTTTCGGGTCACGTAATTAACAAGCGGGCTAATAATTGTCAACTTGAAGAAAGCTAAAATTTGCCAATTAATATGTAAAACAAAGATGGCAATATAAACCAGTGTTCTGTCAGTAGAGTTCTTATACCATACGTTTAGTTATGTGACTCTAAACATAAACGGCAACGACTATAGGGATGGTGCACAAAAAGGGCACGATTGTAGCATAAATGTTACGTGAACACGATGTTCAGACATAATAATCTTCTAAACTATTTAATAGACCAATTTAAACATTGTTTAAAATTAAAATTGCACTTTTTCAGCGGTATTTTTCCGTACTTTCCTATTAAAAATGCTACAATTTGCCGCTAGTGGCGCCGATTAGTCACGAACAGATAGTCATGGTCTGACGTCTAGACAACTCTGTCACGTTGACATTTGATACTCGCGACATCTAGTAAGTAATCAATAAACTCTGTTTGTAAACAAAACAATTGACGTTTCGCCGTGGTGACATCTATGAGGTGACATTAGAAATCATTTAATAATACCAAAATTAAGGTTATGTTATTGTCAAATAATTGATAACAAGTGATAATCTCCTGTTATCAAAACATTAGAAGAAATGTCAGACGATATGGATTCTGAAGGAGTAACAGATTCTCCTAAAAAAGGTATTTAGATTTTCAATGTTATCAATAATAATTACATATTAATCTTTTCGTCTTTTTATTGTTTCAGGACCAACGTTATCAACATCAACATCAAGTTTTGAAGCATTAGATCCACACGATCCGAATTTAAGTCGTTTAGCAACAACAATGTTCAATAAAACATCAGATTATTTATATGGTGAATTAACATCAACATTAGATGATTATCGTTTATTAGAAAATATGAATCGTTCGACAATCACCAAATATTCAGATATGAAACATATTGCTGCTAATGTATCGAAAAGTATAGGCGAATTGAATGAAAAATGTAGGTAAAAATTACACATTTAGAAAATTATTATTATTATTATTATCATTATCATTGTTTTGTGTTTTGTTTTTAGATAATACTCTACAACCATTGTTACAACAAATTGATCAAATTGAAGATAGTTTAGTGAAATTAGAACAAGCTGCTTATAAATTGGATGCATATTCGAAGAGATTAGAAGCAAAATTTAAGAATCTAGAGAAACGTTAATTTGCTGATTTCTATCAAATTTTATTATGATTTCGTTAGAGTTTTATCATTTTCAATGTTTACGGTTTTTTATCACATTTCGTCTTGAATTGTGTTAACACTGGACTTGTTATGTTACCAATAAATTTTTGTATGAAAGTTACTAAATGTTTACGATCTTTTGATGGGGTTTTGGATTTTGATTTTCGTTAATTATACGATAAAGATTCAAAATCATATTATTGATTTGTTGTGGTGTTAAGCCACGTTGCTGGCTATGAATATCATCGAGACAATGCAGTTTTTCCCGCCAAAATTTTTTCGATGTTAACGGTTCGTCTGTTTTGTCTAAACTTTAATAGTTTCTTTTAAAATCTTGAACGCAAAATAAAAGTCTATTTATACCGTATGTTTGTGAAAAAGTAAGTCTTCCGTTTTGGTTTTGTTTACGCAATATATCTGGTGTCCAAATTTTTGAAATATTCCCCATTATGCTAATAATTTAATAATAATTGTTACTCCTATTATTTTTTACAATTAATTTCTAAATGTCATTGCAAAAATGTCATGATTATTTGTTTTTTCTTATTTTCTTTTGTTTAGAGGTACATCTTGAGATAAAACTGCCGGTGTGCGGAATAGCCCCATTTTGCAGTTTTTTAAAAATATACAGGCCGGTTTGATTTTATTGTTAGATTCATTTATTTAAAGTATAAAATTTGGTAATTGCACAACAGAAATTAAAAATTCAAAGACACTTTTTTATAGCAAATATTATAAAACCGTTTTTTCAATTTTTTATTGGACCAACTCCGCCTTAGGTACCATTTTTTGTCCGTTTTTTACTCACGTACCACGCTCCCGGGAATCAGCTTGCGACATAACGCCGGAGAGCGGGCTTGCCCTCTTCCCGCCACTGCATTTCAAGCCTTCCCGCCATTGCATTTCGAGCCTTCTCAGCACCTAGAACGGTTTGCCGACAAGAGATTACCCTCTATGGGCCACACACCACTTGTGCCGTCGGGAGCCCTTTGCGGCGTGGTTCCCTGCATACATGGTACAGCTGCAACAGATCCAGTGATATCAACCAACGTCACTTACCACCTGAGCGTCAAGTTGCTCTCTGAATCTCAGTTCATCCTCGCTGCTCCCTTTCTGGATGCTTTCCACTAGTTTTTTTGGTCCTTCAACCTCATTGGTACCTGGTTGAGAGGCGTTAGCCTTCCAACCACAAGCAGTGCTCGCTGACGGGGCTCATCCTATCTTGGGCAGTAAAACACTGTGTGCTCTGCCGTATCTGCAGTGTAATAAACGCATCTACCATCATTCGTTCTGTGCAGGTACGAGCGGAAATTATCATGCCCTGGAAGAACTCGGGTTAGATAATAACTTACCTGTCCCATCTTTTTCCATTTTCCAAGCCATGATCTGATATCAGGCAGCATCAAATGAATCCCATCGCGACAAACCCTTTGGTCGTCTTGCTTTGGACACCATTGTGGGGGATGATTCCGTCCCCGTTTTTGAGAAAACCCTAACGGGATTTTCTGATTAGGAAAACGACTAATATATACATATGTAGTATTTATATCCATTGACCACGGTCGTACGTGAATTTTGACCATATGTTGCAATAGTTGCAAGTTTCAGTTAGACACATTGCTTACTTTGGCCCGGGCGAAATTTATAAGAAAAAGCTGATAACCAAAAAAAAAACCTAAAAGATTGCTGGTGGCTCCCCAAGACTCATCATTGATCCGGGGAGATCTCCACATATCCCCCTGTTCAGTCCGGCCCTGGTCAAACATATTACAGTGACACCAAAACGGTGCCCTAATTGCCCTAAAACGGCTTTTTTGATAATTTGGCCCTTCACATCACATAATTCCGTCGTATTCTATGTGTAGTTGCGGATGTTTCAGTATTGCTATATGACCCTGCATTAGCTTCTATTTCAGTTAATAAGCTAGTCCTAGTTGGTATACGAACTGGTATCATTGAAATACCCTTTTTACATAATCATTGCATAATTTATGTTGATTTCAAATACCTATCAGAACAATCAAGAAGTTGTCTGTGTAATTTCTTGTTAACACATCTGTTAAGCGGATTTTATAATTAGGTTCTCCCTTGTGCAGGGAGAAAGAAGTGAATAAAGAAAATATAACTGACGAGTCATTTTTAGAGTTATGCTAGTTACAAGGCTTCCTGCCGTGTCATCCAAAATTCGACGACAACCAATCAGAAGCCACAAATTCCAATCATCCGAAAGAATTCTAATCGGACCACAAAGGAACAAAGGAGAAGAGGAAACTATCTTTTGGCTCATTTTTAGTACAAGAACAGGACAGTTAACAGAGAAAAGTCTCTCCATGTATACGCACCCTTACAATATGATTTAGCTCTAGCTCTGTTCAGCAGGAGTTCTCAAAGTTCTTAGTGGAAGGACTAAATATTGCAGCAACAAAAACTTGACGAGCTGCATGATCTGATTATGTTGAATGTGCGCTCAAATCTATTTGAAATTTTTAATATTTCCATATACCTACCTATATATTTATATACTTATACTGCCGTTTTAAGAAAAACCAAACCGGCGCATTTTGTAGGCATGTTCGATACATTTCGGCCAATGGAATCTCGATATTTGCATCGCGGGCTGGTTTCAGTCCCTCTGCGCATTCGATGGTTGGTTTTTCTTAAATCGGCCGAACTATACCTCCTGAGTTTGCGCCTCATGTGCCGTAAATACGGCCCTGGCTACCAATGGCTCACAGGCTATATCCTATGTACTATTAGCACTACAACTATCAATGAAAAATGAATTTTTCTTGGTTAAATGGTTACATCAATAATAAACTAAACTAAATAAACCCTAAAGTTTTGCTAGTCCAGAACCATACTTATCCATCTTGGCGGCCCGGGAGCTATTATGTTGCAAAACTCTCAATCAGAGTGAAATTAAAACAAAAATGTATACACTGGATAAATGCAATTACT
>JAZBHA010000384.1:28281-48189 GCA_037464855.1 Iselma pallidipennis | reverse complement strand
ACTTTTGAGGCTGGCGCCTCTAACGCCTCTGCTTTAGTACAGTCCTGTGGATATCCTGTAGTAACGTTTCACTGCAATTCCTAACCTTCTATGTATCATGGAGCCCCCATTCATACTGTATGCGAATCTCCAAGGATTTCGTAGATCCCGGGTTAAGACCGCTGATCTAAAACTTTAAATTATAAAATTTAGAGTAATAGAATGACTTTTATTATGTTATCAATCCGGTCGAAAAAGTATTTTTTATGGCACCTGACTCTGGCTTAGAACCTCCGAGTATCTCAACACCCATGTGTTTCAAGAAATTCTCTGATCCGACCATTTTTTAACCTATAGCACACTCATGGTAAATAAGCGGTAAATTATGTATATTGTAATCGATTTTGGCGTCCCTGAGTTCGAGTGTCCTGTGCAACTATTCAGTAAGTTTAGTGGTCCAAGCCGACCCTATTTAGCGATGATAATCAAAAGATCAATGCATACTTTACAGTTACCGATAATGCTCCTCACCACAAGTAGTAGGTACTCTCGAGATGTTGAAAGTGAGTGGTATAGAATCAAAATCGCCAATCTGTATTTTGGGGTGAGCCTTTTATTCTCATACCTTGGCAAATTGCCGTATTTTAAACCAAACGGCTATGTGCCCCCGAATTTATAGGCAACTTTGCTGTGTTGGATATTCAGAACTTTGGAAAATTAGTTTATTTTGTAATTAGAACTGTTCATACACTGGTATCAAATTTTGACCAAAAATGGTTTAAGACTTGGAGAGAGAGCACTTTGCCACCATAATCTTCAGGTGGGAAAGTGACGCAATTTCCCACCGAAATGGTAGGGGTGCATGAGCCCCATTCTAGCACAACATCAAGTTTTTTTGATATAAAATACTCTTTAAAACATAAATTGTAAATCCGCAGTAATTATAGATACATTTAGATCATTTTTCCTTCCTAGATATACGTTTTACTAATTGTAAGTGTTTTATGTCTTATAAAACTGAACAATAAGTAATCTTATACGATTATTGAAAAATAATGGAAAATCATAAAGCTAAACCTGTTATAGTCACCAGTTATGATGCAATTGTTATCTATTATGTTAAGAAAATTAAAAAAAATATATTGAGAAAAACCTTGTATTTCAGTCAAATGGAGAAAATTTTAAAGAAAACATGGAAATTGTCTGAAAACCATGACCCGTTTGATAATCTTGACCCATCAATTTCCTTGGTCTCTTCGTATAGATTTGCTATTTTTTTCGAATCTTTTTTCTTAATAAATTTTTTTCCTAGAAATAGCATTCAAAGTAATATATGGGGTAGACAAGCCAAGTATGCTACCCTTGACCTTTTCAGTTTTTCTTTGATCTTTCATACATGAAACACATATGTACATATGAGCGATTCTTATTTAAATTCAGAAGATTATTGGAAATTTCCAATGATTCATCCCAATCATATCAAATCAAATTATCTTACGATAAATTTAAAAAAAAAAACAGAATAATAATATTCAAAAATATTATTAAAATTCATATCCTGAAATCAATAATGATGATGATGATGATGTTGATGCTTAAATGCAGGATGCTCTTTCTCTAAAGGTGAGTCCACATTGATAAAAAGTTGCATTGTATGTGTGGCTTTCGATGCAAAATTGTACGTGCATTGGTGGATTCATTTCATTGTCAGTGTGGACGTGTTTACTGCATGCGAGCGAACGCACAAATTTTCGTGACATTCAACGCATACACTCTGATTGTTGTCGGACATCAGACGTCAAAGCAGTTTGCGACGCAAGGCTGTCTACGACTGCTAAGATATAACACCTTGTGGCAAGATTCATTCAACGCACAACGTAAATTTTTCTCAATGTGCACCCACCTTTAAATGATCACTTGTTTACACGAAATTTATTATAAAAATGAAATCGTCATAAAAACATGTGCATAGCATCACCGTTTTTGTTTTCTAGAAGAAATGCAAATTTTTTTGATTCATCACTACGAATTTCTACACAACTAATGTTTATACGCGAAATTCTGAAAAATATTTCAATCAAAACGTAAAAAATCTTTGGTAATTTATCTTTTTCATTGACAAGGTCGTTATTCTAACCGGAACTAAAATCTTCATTGATTAATTATAACAATTAATTATCCTAATTGTATTATTTTTTTTGGTTTTTTGTTAAGAAGCCACAATCTTGAATATTTTATACAAAATCGTTACAATTTTTCATATATTTTTTTTGATGGTTTTTCATTAAGGTGGGCGTAATAATTACAGATTGACGTCTATTGAGAGAGAATCATCATCATTATTTTGGCTCGTCTTAATTTAGAGAAAAAAAACATCAAATTTCTATTGAAAAACTTTATGATTATTTAAGAATAATCTGAGTATTTATTCGAAGGTTAAATGTATTCTCACATTATCCCATCAATGCCGTTCATCTCTTCGAACAGGACCGTATTTACGTGTCGCGCTAGAGGTGCAAACTTTCAAGGGGCACTTCCGATTTTGAGTTGAAAGCCTCCGAGTAGGAATTGTAAGGGTCTTACACAGAGCTGGGCAGTATTTGATATTTTAAGTATTTTTTTGTAGTTAAAGACTTTTCAGCATTTAAATACTTCCTTTTGCTTTTATAGCTAGAACTATTATACTTATATGTATAATACTATACTTCCAATACTTTATTTAACATTTGAGTACTCTTCAAAAGTATTTTGCCCAGCTCTGCCGTAAATACGGCCCTGTCTCCAAATGACTGCAATTACGCAGTTGATAGATGCACCTAACATTGGAAAAATTATGATTTAAAGTAAAGATAATATATTCATAGAAAAAAAGTATTATTCTCATTGATGAAGATCAGTATAAGATGTTATTTGATTAGATAACAACATTTTTGGAACTACTGATGTAAGAGGATCATCTTCAACAACAGGGGAGAGGGAAGAATACGGATTTACTATCTATAAATACGAGTCGATTATAAAATACGAATAATTTGTTAATTTACATAAGAACAGTAAACATAGTGTAAGAAAAAAAGTGAAACGTGTGATAAGATGACAAATATGAAGGTTTTAGGAATTACGGTAAGTAAATTTCCAAACCCTCCAAAGGGACATTTCAAGATTTCACATTTCCGACCGTGAGTTGTGATAATTAAAATTTTTGTATATTTTGTGTAAATACCCGGATGTGGATTTGAAGATGCGCACAATATAGAAACAGGTTCTTAATTAGTCAAAAATTATTTCGTTTTGATTCTTGAATTTGAACCTTTGATTATTTAATTCATGATTCGCATTTTTTTACGTAACTAAATAATTCTTTATAGCTTCTTCTGGTTCTAAATTTGGTATTTGGTGAAGAGATCCGTCTTTTGGATTTAGAACCAAATGATGCCCAACAATATATCGATAAACAAGATACAACTCTAAAATATGCTCCAAAAATTGAAACGAATGTACCAGCAGTGCGATACCTTGGCAATGAACCCCATAATGTTATGGAAGATATTTATTTAGCTAATCAGTATCATGGTCAAGATGGATTAGGCGGGTATCTGTATGGGTATTCTGTACCAGATATTGCCAAAACTGAAAAGAAACAAGCTGGAGGTGATCTACGTGGTGCATATAATTATATTGCCGGTGATGGTCAAGAAATTAAGGTAAATATTTTGATTTTTTACATGAATTCGAATAATTCCATTAATTTTCTTGTAATTAAGGTTGAGTATTGGGATGATGGTACTGGATTCCATCAAATAGATAATGTACCAAAAATATTACCAGAAGATAATGAAGAAGTTAAGGCAGCTAAAGAGGAGTTTCTTAGAATTTGGCATGAAGAAGCTGAAAGAAATTCGAAACCCATTGAAAGTCCGTATAATCGTGATGGACAGTATGCATCAGGACCATTATCGGTGCAAGGCCAACAACAACGTCAGTACCAACAATTGCAGTACCAACCAACACAACAGCATGCTCAATATCAACAGCCTCCACAGTCTCAACAAAAATCAAATCAACAACAACAACAACAGCATGCCCAATATAATCAACCACCACAATCCCAGCAGCAACCAAATCAACAACCACAATACCAGCAACAACAATCAAATCAACAACCACACCAGCAACAACAACAGCATCCACAACAACAACAACAACAGCAACCACAACAACAACAACAACAACAACAACAACCACAACAACAACAACAACAACAGCAACCACAACAACAGCAACCACAACAACAGCAACAACCGCAACAACAACAACCGCAACCACAACACCCGCAACAACAACAACCGCAACAACATCAACCGATCCAACAACAGCAACCCCAACAAACATCCCGGTTGGTCAACGAGTACCAACAACAAAAACATCAGTACCCAAATCCTGGTCAATCAGTCCAATATCAAGGGCAACCCAGTCAGACTGTAAACAAATACCAACAACAAGGTTCTAATGTTCAACAACAACAACGTTATCAATCACAATCAACCTTCAATCGACACCAAGCACATGACGGTGAAGATGATGGCGAATACCGCCAAAATCCAAATGAAGATGATGGCGAATATCGTGCAGAAAGTGAAGAAGAACAAGGACCACCAAGAGGTTTCTTCTATAATTTCGATTATCCGGTTGGTATTATCGTACAGAAAGATGGTGGTAGTAGTGGTGGTGGTTATGGTGGTATTCAAAAACGAGATGGTAATGTAAAAGATGTCTATGCTACGAATAAGGCTGCATATGAACAACAATTACAACAAGGTGGAACACGATCTTCTAGAAGCTTAACTGGTTATCTCTATGTGCCGCAATAATAAAACCACTAAAAGCTACAGTAAAAACTCCATTATCCGGACCAAAAGGGAAAATAGGTGGATGGCGAAAAATTCACATAATCGAAAGTTTTTTCGTATTATACAGGATGTCCCGTCGTAAAGTGTCTACCTTGCCCGGCTATCAAACAATTAAGCATTCGGATAATCGAAATCCGAATAATAGAGTTTTTACTGTGTTGGAAGGGAAATGAGCTGTTAAATTTCTATTTATTTATCTATTATGTATTTTTTTTACAATAAAACAATACTCATTATCAATTAATTGCTTTATTTATTTAACAACAAAATATAGATAACAATAAATAAATAAATAAATAAATAAGTAAACAAATAAATAAAGAATTAAGGAAACAGAGGAAAATGATTCACATCATTTTGGAATGGATTAAAGTCGGGTTGATCTGCATTTTTCGGTATTAATATAATCAATTTGTACGGTTTAGGGGTAAATTGTGTGAATCGATTGAAAAATGGTAAATTTTGAAAGAAATTATTGAAACCAGATTGAAAATTATTCCAACCCATTGAAATACCTTGGCCTATACCAGAAATCGTATCAGGAACATTGATCTCAATGGGAAACCAATCCGAGGATTGTATCCATTCACCAATAAAGTCAAAAGGGCCTCTAGTTTGGAAATTATTAGCATAAACAGGAATGACTCTGTAAAACACCCAAAAAAACCAACAACAATCAAGGAAAACAATAAAAATGTTGTAACCTACCTGTATGGCATTATTGGTGAACTACTTAAATTTTGACTGAAACACAACACATAAAACAAAATTATTGACAAGTACATTTTTGCATGAGTACTGATAAGAAGGAAGCCAGAATTGAACTGAACATTAAAGAAAGTTAATGTCTTAAGACATCAACGGTAGTCAATTAAAGTTGACTTTACCAAAACACCTTCCAAGACATGTTATTTGCTTTTTAATAAATTGAAGATGTCGACTTTTAGCTTAAATTATAACAATCAAAGAAGAATTACACAGCCTACTTGACTATATTTGTATGTGATAACGGCTACCGTTTGTGTAAATAAAAGACTTTTTTTTTGGGTGCCTCTTGAGATTTACATAATCAAACAAATTTTACATTTTGTTACAATAATAATTTTCGAGGAGTGGGTATTGTAAAATTTCCGTTTTGTTATTATGTGAGGTCAATATTAATGGACTTTTCTGAATAATAACGGTATTTGTTGCATACATTCAAAGATGATTTGGATAACACGAAAAGATAGACATGCACAAATCAAAAATCTATTAGAAACTTATTGTTAGTAGGTTAATGTGGAAATGTTTATATAAGTGATTATTATTATTATTATAATGTGTGATCTACAAAATTTATAATCACATGTGCCGTGAAAAACGTGTGTCCGTGCCTGTATAATGGTTCAGACAGTTGGAACAGTAGTGCCATCTATAGCTGGGTTCGGGACGACTATTCGGTTATGATAGTTCATTGCTTTAGGTGCAGCAATCATCATCCGACATAACCTCGGGTGGCGCGTATTTCATCACATGAAAGTATACCAATGCGCATGCACCATTTCGTGAGGCAGGTCGTACGGAACGAACACTATTCGCACTTTTTTTTTGCACTCGTAGCATACGATAGAGTTCTCCAAAACAGTAACCGAACGCGTTAGTGTACACGGGATCAAGAAGTGCGTTTAGAGTTGTCGGGACGAAGGCAGCTTACATAGATTTTGCGGTATTTTAGTCACTCACCAAGTTTCATAACAATCCAATTTCTATTTTATAGCTACGCAGGCTGTTGACGACATTGACCTCACTTACTATGACAGGTCAGGTCAAGTCACATCCGACACGTTTCTTACGTCATTCAAAGTCATGTGTAGATCGCACATTATACAAATTATACTAATGACCTACGTGAAGGAATATTGTAAATTACCTCCTATTCTTTTACGGTAGTCCCAGAAACCGTTGTCGTATCCGCTTCTATAATTTCGAATAATTTCTCTGTTGTTCCTCCTAATTCTTCGTATTCGAATTGTGTGGTTTTTTCAATTTTCTCAAAAAATTTCTCACTCGTTTCCTCCAATTCTTCGTATTCAAATTGTTCCGTTGTTGTTGTTGTTGTTGTTGAAACAGAATCTTCTTGCACATTATTCATCGATTGTGTTGCATTTTCTATAGTTAACGGTTGATCAGCTGTTAATTGGTCTTCAGGTGATAACGTATAGATTGGTTTCTCCCATGTAGGTGGCCGACTTAAGTCTTCATAAATATAATTAGAATTTTGTGCCTGTATACGTTGCACAAAATATTCAATAATTGGTGGGAATTTACTAACTGTACCATTTTTATTATTATTCCAACCGAATTTAAAATTCAACAATATAACACCAGGTTTTATTTGAATGATTTTAAATGATACTACTGATAATATAATTTGACACCAAAGTAGCATTTGTAAAAACTTCATTTTTTCGGGGGGAGCTACACACAAATACACCAGAAAAAACACAACTGATAAACTTGACAAACAAGAAATCAATGATTATAATAGAGTGACTTAAGTATCAAGAATCAAGAGGCGAATCTGATCTCACTTAAGTGTTACACTTTCAAAGTGGATCAATTAGTCAGTTGATAATTTTGTTAATTTGGCTTTATTGATTCAGCAAACAGGAAACAAAAGTAACACAACGATATTATTGGAGAAATTTTAACAAATATTTAGAATAATTGAAAAATATTTTTATGGGCTTGTCCAAATGAAAATGGGAGATTTGTAGTAGTAGCTGTTGATGGACCACTCTCATGTGGTGCCCCTAAATACAATTTTATTTAATAATTATTTTATGGTGGAAAAGCCAACTTACCAAAACTTGCATTGAACATAAATGGATCCTCTTCTACCGATGTACCTATGTGAATTAAATTCTCATAATAATAATAATAATAGTAATAACTATACAAATAAAAAATTAGGTCGTTCCACCGAAAAATACATTTTGGAAAAAAATATTGCTTTCCTCCGAAAAACTGTAAATACAGTAAGACTCCGCTTACAATTAGTGCTGTTTCGTTATACCGCGCCTTCGCTAATGCTGTACAAGGCGGCATGAAACAACTCTAGTTATTCTGTAAAACTATAGACTGCACGCTATAACACTAGATGAGCTCAATATTCTACGTCAATACGTACCTAATGTCAAAAATATCCCGTGTAGCGCTACTTCATTTAACGCTTCAAACACTTCTTAGGTTCTACGCGCACCAGGTCGGAAACGTCCGTCATGTCTAACATAAAATGTTGCCGGCTATATGAAGAATCAGTCTGCGGAATGTATATTTAATTCGCTATTTTTCTAGAGTCCAAAGGGTGTAAGGAACTATGGACACTACGACCGAACCGTCCGTCCTGTCCAAAATTAAAAGCATTAATTCTTACGGTAGGCTTGAATCGAGACGGGTCGGACCGAGACGTCTCGGTTCGAGACTCCTGTAAGAATCAATGCCTTTAGTTTTGGGCGGGACAGAAGTACTGCGCGTAGTTCCTTAGTGGTCTTGGGGCTGTAGTCAGGATTAAAAAAAAAGAAAACTCGACTAGAGCCCTTTTCCAGTATTGCCACAGGAGGGTGGCATTCTGCAGATTGTCTGATTTCTCACATTGCTGGTAACGCAGCATCTACCAAACCATTTTGTTAGACATAACTCAAGACCAACGGTTCGCTTTTTTCTCGCATCATGATAAGTAACATTATGTTTATTATTATTTTTTAATTTTGCCTGAACTTTGAAATTATATTTTTCGCGTATGAACTCATTATTCTTAAAGCATTTCTTACGTAATCTAAACTACTATGTTGATATAGTCGTATTTAAAAAAAAATGATTTATTTATATTTTCGTGTCTGTTTTTTTCTTCACGACAAAAATTCATCGTTTATAAATGAGCGACAATAATTATATTATTATAAGTAATAATTGACGTTAACTGAATAAATGAAACGACTTCAAACATCACAACTACCTTGTTTACAAGATTCGTCTTGAGTCATCATAACTATAAATATTTGAAAATGATCGTTATTGTTTTCCTATTTTATATTAAAATAAGGTGTTATCCTTGCAAACTTAACCAAACGGAGGAATTCGTGTTTATGACTACAGTAGTGGCGTGAAAAGTCTAATAGGTATTAGCAAAAATATAGGCCGTCCGAGTGATTGCGCTCTCTCGCACTTAGGTTATCTCAGTTTGGACCAGTAATATGTTCTTTTCAGTGGGTTACCTACCAGGGCTGGGCGCGATCTTCGATATATCGATATGACTTTTAAATTTTATCGATATATCGAATTATTGATGGATGATATCGATATTTTATATTGACAGCTATCGATATTTTTTCATATATTGGTAATTATTCACACGCAGAATACAAACCATAGATCGTTGAGACTGCAAATAGTTATTCATTTTTGTCGATATGCTGGTAATTTATTAACAATTTAGTTATCGATGTATCGATATATCGATATATCTATACAATATTGAGATGCCAAGAAATTCCGATATATCGACAATTATCGATACTGTCGAACATCAAAATATCGATATCAAAATTCCAATATCGCCCAGCCCTATTACCTACTATCATTCTAGATATTAGATTTATACAAACCTTGTTCAGTATCTTGCGGTGGAGATGAAGTTACCAAAGAACTACGATAATCTGAATCGTCTGATGTACATCCGAAAATATTTTCATTCACATTTTGTCTCTCGTTCGGAGCTGAATTTTCAGCAGAAAACATCTAAAAATGTATAGGAATTATTAAGAGAAAATTATTTTTTTTTTGTTTAAGTGTTTACTGTTGTGTTAGCTTGTGATTGACTTAATCGAGCAAAATTAAATATAGACTCATTTTTTTGTAAATCTTGTCCACCATCAGGTACTGAATTATGTTGTAATGTTTGTGGTTTTTGAATATTTTTTGAATCTTCTTGGTTCGTTGATTTCAAAACGTTATCATCAATTTTGAAACTAACACGTTTTTGTGTTGCCAAAAATTTTGCGTCATTCTTATCAGATTGTTTATTTGAAATAACTGCATTTCCACTACTTGTTGGCACTGTAGATAATTCAACTTTATCAGAGAATTCAGCTAATTTTTGTTCAAATTCAACCAAGGATGGATCAGTTGAGGTTTTTTGTAGCTTTTGCCCTTTTTCTTGAGACAGGACTTTTTCAACTGGTGGTTTGTCAGATGATTTCGATGCTTCACTCTCTTTTGATTTAGTAGAATCCAAATTTGAAGCTTTAATATCAATCACCTTTGTAGGCTTGCTTTGGATTACTTTACCATCATTTTTGTCGCTGTTTCGACTGCAAGAGGTTGCAGGATTTATAACTTTTACATCCAAAATTTGTACTTTTTTATCATTTTTAGAAAAATGCTTAATTTGAGAAATTTGTGGTATATTTGTTGATGTGATTGTTAATGGTTCAAATTTATTGGACATGAAATCATATAATTTCTGGGAAAATTCGTCATAGCTCTCCTGAAGTTCTCCAGTAGCCTCAGAATCACCTGCAAAAACGTAAAATTTTAGGCCAACTTTTATAGAACTTTATATAAAAGCACAAAAAAAAAATTGCTCCTTGTACTGTTTTTGATCAAGTTTGAAGTTGCAAGAACACGGTGTAAACCGAAGATTCCCAAAGTGTGGCCTAAATGTTCCCTCTATACAGAGTTGTATTCGTGATGGTAAAGTAGTTTCAATAACTCATGGCCGTGCGCCACAGAACTAAGTTATGTCCAAACTTGGTTAACTATTCATTGCAATAATCCATGCTGTGAGGATCTATCATGTGACTACATAGGTAGCTGCAAATTGTCCACTATAACAAACTTTCTTATGGTGAATACCAATTCTCACCCCCCTCCCACCGCCCAACTTTGTAATAGTGGTTCCGCCTTTGGGCAACTGAACGGCCACGAGTTATTGAAACTACTATATGCGTATATTTCGCACCTGTGCTCTCCAAATTGACCGACTATTGTTTCTGACACGGAAGGAGTTCACTCTATCAAATATGTATAGTACTTTATAGTCACTGACTCTGTTACATTCGGTTAACACAAAAAATTGCGAATAGAGCAGGCCTCATACGCACTAGCCCTTTAAATGGTGCACGCGGTCCGTACATGCACATTGATATGCTGTTATATGATGGAATACGTTTCGCTAGAGATTATGTCATACGGTTTTGTAATAATTGGTGAGGTTTTCGTTTAAAAACACCATAAACACTAACAAGTCCGTCAGTTTCAATTCACTCCGATCTCACGTAACCTCGCTGCACCTAAAGCACCACCACCAAAACGACCATCCCGAAGGCCCACTTGAATTTAGCCACAATCTTTGAACACCCCTGGCATAAACTGTCATTGAAACAATGAAAGGGGTACTCACCATAGGTATTATCGTCAATTTTCCGTTTATTAGAATTTGAAATTGCAGTGTTGTCAGCCTGAAAAGGACATTTTATTAAAAATAAATAAATTGAATAATTTATATTGATCGTTTACTTTTTGTTTGGTTGTCTTCTTGCGTGTTAGTTCTTTTACAGTTTCTTGTAATTTTAAATGTTGCTTCAATAAAGTCTGTTCTTCCTCTTTCATTTTCTGTAAATTGCAACAACTCTGTTGATATTTCTGATAATTAACATACATTTGTGCTAGTTTAATCATAGTTGTTTGAAACTTTTTTATTTGTATATCTTGAAATAATTTCTGTTGTTTGTGATGGTTTTCAATTTGTTCATTCAACCACATTTCCAAAATTTGTAATCGTTTCAATTCAATTTGTTCGGCATGTAACTGTTTATAATATACACTTTGATTTTCGTAATTTTGACGGCATTCATTTAAATCATTTTCATATTTGGTAAGTGTTGCAGAACAATTCACTTCAAATTTATTATTCAATTCATTCAATAGATGTTTATAGAGATTCAGATAAGTAATCATTTGATTGTGGACAGGTATTGCCGATTGTTGACTAAAATTGAATAATTTATGAAAAAAATATTGTTTAGATACAGTAGAACATTGCTAATTTTCCGTTTTAGTTTTGTATGTATATTTGGTTGCATATTTAAAAGTAGACGTTCTTGACCTTTTGTGTTCCACGGTTTTTGTGAAGCCCACGATCCCCAAGGAGTCGTTGGATCCCAGATTAAGAACCTCTACTTAAAAATAAACAAGGCAAAACACTTTTCGAATGGTTCCGGCTAAGCGAGGCTCTACTGTACGTTCAACGAAAAACCTACAGTTTTATTGATTTCTCCAGTTGTTCCGATAGTAATTCCAATTCATTGTCTTCATCTTCTAGTTGTTGTGTACGTTTGTTTATTTGTGTAATTTCGTTTGAGATTTTCTCAATTTCATTAGTCATACCTGGAAAATTAATTGAAATTATATAACCTCACTTTTTGTAAATTTTGTGGATTTTTTTATACAAATATGATGTTGTTGTAATCCCCAAATTTTCTTCTCTTTTACATTAACATTTGAGGAAATTTGACATAAATCATTGAAATTCGTATTATGCATCATTTTTTTCGGTGAAAATTTTAGTTGAAAATGCGAAAATTTGAAACAATTGCACCTGGAAAATTTTCCAAAACAACTGAACATCAATTAGAAAAAATTTCATAGCACCCTTTACTAAACAATTGAATTGATTCGAATTCAATTTAAATAATTTATAATTAATACAATTTTGGGTAAATTAGAACAATTAACGATATGATTAATTAGGAAAAATACAAATATTTAAAAGAAAATTCATGAAAATTGAGGAAAATTCGTTAAAAAGTTAGATTTCAAATAGGCGGCTTTGATTATTTGAATAAAAAAAAACAAAAGAACAAAAGTCAAATGTCATTCGTGAAAATTTCAAATAATTAATTATTTAATTCAAATTACAATTAATTCTAGTGATTTTTCCCAATTACTCGATAATTTTAACGCTAATTAATTAAATTAATTTGGAAATTGACTAGAAAAAAATCCAATGGCGGAAGATGCGGGAGAGTCAGTTGTCGCGGCGGGAGATTCAAAATCATTAATTACAATTCAATTTGATAATTTAATTGAATCTAACTCAATTAAATTACTAGAAGATAAATTGAAGATTTTAGAGACACACTATAAGAATCTTTATTATAAACATGAAAAAACAAATATTGAGTACTTATAAATTCTTAATTAATTCTAATTAAATGATTAATTAATTAATTTCAATTTTAGTTTAGCTCATGAACGATATAAAGTTGCACAACTTGAACGAAAATTACAATTTATGAAAGACAATCAATCAGTATTTGAGAAATTTAATCAATCGTCTGGTAGAAAATTGGTAGAAATTCATGATAAAAATATACAAACATTAGATGGAATTTTATTATGTAAACATTGCATTGAAACGGAAAATATACGCAAACAACTTGAAACAACCAAAGAATATTATGATAATTGTTTTGTAATATCGAAGTAAGAATGGTTATAATTGCAATTTAACTTATTGTAATATAACACAAAAGTGATGCGTAGTGTATCTCAATTTAGGTAAACTGAGTACTCAAAACTCAATAATTTAGATTATTCAACAATTTGCTAAATTGTAATTAATATCTACTGTTTGACTATTCTATTATTTCATCCAATTAACTAATTTGTTTCCATTTCTGTTTTGTTTAGAGGCGAAATGGATAATATTGCAACTACTTTACAACAAATCAAAGGGATTATTAACAGACCTGGAAATCATTGTAATTTTAGTAAAATTAAATAATACTGTGTCAATTTCGATGGGATATTGGGTATTTTTGTGTATTAAATCTTGAAGCTACCTTTAACATGTACAGGTTGTTTCTTTGTGCCATCTTATAGTGTCTAGTCGAACTATTGATAAACAGTTTTATTGCTTTTCACTAGAGTTCGCTACCAACAATTTTCCTATAGTTTTCTTTATTGACAATTTTCTTGAAAATATTTTTATTGCTTTTCCTCCTCCACATGTCATATCGCAGAGTATAAAAGTAATTGGTTAGGAATTAAAGCGTTCTTTTTAACGCGTGGTCTTATCAGTGTACAGTCATCAATTAAATTATTTTCACAACATACTATCTCTCTAAAAATGTGAGTAAAATAGTAATTCTAGTTTTTTCTAGTCAGCTGATAAGAAATTCATTTAAATATCAAAAAATAATAATAGACGAAAATATGATGCAACCATCAAAATTCATTGATAAGAAATTGTAAAATAATTGAATTTAACAAGTGCCTTGATTCGCTTGATTATAAAACAATTGAATGTATTGTAACAAGTGACAATCGATTAATTCACTTTTTTTTTAAGAAAATCTCTTTTTTTCTATTAAACATTAATTGAACGTTGATTAGAATTAATTAATTGATTAATTGACTAAAGAATTTAAATTTGGGGGGTGATTTTTGATTATTTCAAAAAATAATAGCGCCACCTTGTGTCATTTAGCTTAAAACAAATTACAGGTTTCTGCTAATTTTTGGAAATCATTAAAAATCTGTATTTTTATTCGATTAGAATCAATACAATATTCCAAAATTGGAATAAACTAACACGAGCTATTGATAAATCATTATGATCATTAGAAAATCGTTGTTAAAATTTAAACATATTAACATATTATGCGTCCAATCTAAGAAGAACCAGATCGGCGCGTATTTTGAATATGGTTGGATACTTTTGCTGAACAAACCGATGGATTCGTCCGTTTGGCTATAAGCTAAAATATAAGGGAACGTCACTGTTATCTTCAAGATCATTCATTACAAATCTTAGCTTGGGCGGGTAATACTTCCTGGTGTATGAGCCGGAAAATCTAGATCCGAATTATCGAATTTCTATTATACTATGCAGACAGATTTTTTTCTCTTAAATAAAAATTGTGTAATTCTACAATAGTGTATTGAAAAACTAGTTGCATAAGGCGCACGTGTCCAACTTTAGAAAACGAGCTGAGTTTCTTAAAAGGCAAGTGCGACAAGAAGAAACGAGTTTTTTATATTACTTTTTCTATTTTGCCTTTCAATGCTTTTCAAAATAAAAAATCAGCATGATATTACATACAATCTATATTTAGGAAATTTTGTTTGTAAAATAATATTGCGGTTGGTTGTACTGATATTGACAAATAAGGGATGCGTTTTATAAATGTTCGAGCAGATACTTTAATTAAAATGATACTATTAATAAATCGTTTTCCTTTAGTAGTTAGTATCGAAACAAAGACTATTTATATACTCTTTTGAGTCGCATAATGACTTTATTATAAACGCAGAATAGGAGAAAATCATTGTCATCATTAGAAAATCATTAAGATTTGATAGGTAAAGGGCGGGAATTTTGAAATATTCAAATATAGTAAATACCCTCTCATTCAGAATAAAGTGGGATATGGACAATCTGAATAATGAAAAACCCGGATAATTGAAAGCAGGATGAATATAATTTATTATTACTAATTTTCAGTACAAACATATTGACGTATTAAGCGTCCAATCTAAGAACAACCAGATCGGCGCGTAATTTGAATATGGTCGGATACTTTCGCTAAACAAACGGATGGATTCGTGTGTTCGGCTATGTCAAAAATAAAAGAGCACCGTTATCTTTAACAATAAGATATGAGGGCGCGGACCCCACTTTTATTTATTACAAGTTCATTTCGCATTTTCACAAAGTTCGTCTTAGATAGGACGGGTAATACCTTCTACATACTGTATGAACCGGATAATCGAATTTCTGTTGCTTGTCGACAATTTTTTTCCTTTTAATTAAAAATTGTTCTACATAATATAATTTCTGATAATGTTATTGATAACCAATTTCAAACTTTTTAATATGAAACTATTAACATAAACAAAATTTGTATGATAAAATTGTGAACTTTATTATCTTTAACTTTACAAAAGTAAAAAATATTTATTACAGATAAAACAAGAAAAATGTGTGGAATTTGGGCGGTTTTCGGTTGTACCTGTTCGAAACCAATTGATGTGGCTTCAGTAAATTTCATAAAAATTGCCCATCGTGGACCGGATGCGTCACGATTAGAAACTGATAATCGTTTCAAGGTAAAATTTACATAAATTACATGCCACTACGCATTACAGCGGGATCGAATTGAAAGGAGCGTCATGTAATGTTTGCCATTGATTTGGCGGGACCGTCACTGCACGCATGCGCCACTTTTTCATTACAACTAATACTTGTAAAAAGATGTGACGGTTGCGTCGATTCGATTCCTATCAAATCGGCGGAGTCCCTAAAAAAGACATGACGGTCCCGTTGTAGTGCGCGGAATCACTAATAGAGCTAATGTCGATATTCCCATACTACGAAGACTACGAAAATATTGACAATTTTCGATCTACTGATGATATTTTAATCGATGTATCGAAGAAAAAATTAATTGAAAGATAATTTTTTTAGAACTGCTGTGTTGGTTTTCAAAGATTAACAATTGTTGATTGTACCTATGGCATGCAACCAATGAAACTGCATCAATTTCCTTTATCAATGCTGTTATGCAATGGAGAAATCTATAACTGTAAAACGGTAAATTTTTAAGTGTGTTCCAACTAGAGTTCGAAATAGCCAGAAACATGTGTAAATGTGTGCGAAACAATCAAACTGAAACATTTGCGCATGTGTAGTATTTCCGGATTTTAGTTGGAACAGACCTTTTTTCTAACGTCAGATCACAAAGAAATGAGAAATAAAACAGAATTTCGTTATAGTTAGGAAAAGAATTCAATTTTAAATATGAAACATTTTGTGATGTTGAAAGTATTTTCCATTTATATCAAAATTTTGGTATTGAGAAATGCATCGAAAATCTAGATGGTGTTTTTGCATTTTGTATTGTCGATTTGGAGAAACGGAAGATTTTCTTAGGCCGTGATCCGTATGGTGTTCGTCCATTATTTCGCGTCTACACAGAAGGTGGTACTCTAGCTATATGTTCAGAAGCAAAAGGTAGGCCATGAAGCTGGGTGAACGTCTTAAGAGGTTGAATGGTCAAGTCAGGTCTGTTCCAACAAAAATCGGAAAAGTCCGCAATTGTGAGAGTCATGCGCGAATGGTCTAGTTGGAGCGATTTAAACATATTTCCACAAGCTTCTGACTGTTTCGGATTTTTCCGATAGTTTCGGATTCTAACTGGAACAGACTTTATTATTCAGATTATAAATACAGGGCGTCCCACCGCACAATTGCAATTGGAAGAACCAAAACAAGGTAGAGATTTTAGTATTTCAGTAGTAAAAACCATACGTGAAGTCATACAAGAACTCATAAATTGTTTGATTTTTCCCAAAGTGGAATTTTCCCATTTGACCTCTTAGCACGAACATCCTGTATAAAGTGTATAAGTGTTTCAATAATTTGAATTAAATAGGTTTAATGGGAATTGAAGCAAAAGATCCAACACGAATTGTTGAACCATTTCCACCTGGAAAATTTGCTGAATATGATTTGGATCAAGATGGTAGAACAAAATTGATCCGAGAAGAGTATTATCATCGCCCTGGTGATAAACCAAAATTTCAACCATTCATACTTTATGAAAATCTAAGTGATGATCCATTAGATAATATTAATAAATTATTAACAATGGCCGTTAAAAAGAGATTAATGGCAGATCGAAGAATTGGTTGTTTATTATCCGGTGGTCTAGATTCATCTCTAATTGCAGCATTATTAGTAAAATGTGCTAAAGAAGAGAAATTGGCGTACAAAATTCAAGTAAAACAATTTATTGATTTTGACTTGCTTTTGAATTGATTGTTTTAACGATAATTGTAGAGTTTTTCGATTGGTATGACTGATAGTCCGGATATAATTGCTGCTAGACAAGTGGCACAACATATCGGCACTGAACATCATGAAATCACTTTTACCGAAGAAGATGTTGCGAATGTTTTAGATCAAGTTATCTACACATTAGAAACACCCGATATTACAACAATTCGTGCATCAATTCCAATGTTTCTAATATCGAAATATATTAAAGAGAACACCGATACAACAGTTGTACTTAGTGGTGAAGGTGCTGACGAAGTTTGCCAGGGTTATATCTACTTTCGAGATGCACCAAATGCCGAAGAAGCACTCCAAGATAGTTTAAGATTGTTGCGTGAGATCTATTTGTTTGATGGTTTAAGAGCTGACCGTACAACATCTGCTAGTAGTTTAGAATTGAGAGTGCCATTTTTGGATTTGCAATTCACCAACTATTGTCTTAACTTAGATCCGGAATTGTTGCGACCAAAGGATGGTATCGAGAAAAACCTGCTGCGGTCAGCGTTTGATAAGAGCGGTCTTTTACCGCATAAGATTCTATGGAGGCATAAGGAGGCTTTCAGGTAAAAATAAATAAAAAAAATAATAATCAGAGTTAACCCCCTATCCCGCAATTTTTTCTATTTCAAAAATTATTGATTTGATATTTAGAGGTCGGCTTTCGGATTATAGAAATCTGTAATTCTCAATCGCGCCTTTTTTGGACACTTGTGGTTGACCAAAAAATATCCCCCCAAATCTTAAACCTGTTTATCGATAGGTATTAGAGACTACGCCCATTTGGGCGGAATCGAATTGACGGGACCGTCAAAAAGCCATGACATAGTCCCTTACTGTTTCTGAGATCTGAATGTGACACACAAAACAAAACAAAACTAATAAAAATAATAATATGATAATTTTTCTTTGTAGTGATGGTGTTGCATCGAAGAAGAAGTCGTTATTTGTGACTTTGAAAGAGATTGTCGATAAACGGATGCCAGAACCGTTTGATGAAAAATTAGCGAAAGCAAAGTATCCCCATTGTACGCCAACATCAAAAGAGTCATGGTACTATCGGGAGATTTTTGAAAAAACTTTCCCAGGAACTGCTGAACGTTTTATTCCATATTATTGGATGCCTAGATTTGTTAAAGGTGTTACTGATCCGTCAGCACGATTTATACAACATTATGCCGCTCCACAAGAATAACCACGTTTTGTTTGAAAATAATAAAGACTTTCAAACAGATGGCTTCAGATTTTTATTTCCTCGGCAATTCCCTTTGTTTTTTGTTCCCCGCTAGTATGTTACATTATCACAAATTAGGGACTAGGTCCTTTTGTTTGTAAGATCTAGTTGGTTTAATTTGTAACTTTTATGATAATTCTGAAAGTGAGAACATAGCAATTCCTAAATTAACTATCGCAAAGATTGACGAGCCCGGAGGCCCCTGTCGAAATTAAATCGGCCAATCTGGTAGGAGGGGTGGTGATGGTGGTGGTAAAGTTTCAGATGCTAGTAGTGAAGGTGCTTTCGTTGTGGAAAATACTTTGTTCTGTAAGGGCTGGTGGCGGCAACAGCAGCAGCAGACTGTACCGGCTAAATTGGTTTGTGTGTTTTTATGACTGTGTTTTAGTGCCGGCCCCGCGCGCGCCTTGGATTGCTATTGGGTTAACAGGACGAAAACGGACGGCGTCATCCATACGGAAATCCAACGAAGGACAAAGACTGAAAGACTTGAAAACTGAACTAAGAAGAGATAAACTTGTATATAATTTTAATAAAAAATGATCACCTATCGCAACATCAAAATCTTGTTCGAATATATATTCAAAGACCGGTCCATGTTTCGGGTTGTCCTTGTCCAAGGAACGGAATATATTTAGCGAATTAATGGGGGTGTCGAAGCGTTCCTGATTCGTCAGAGTCTAACGCTCACTTTCGCTTTCATCACTCGGGCATTCCTTTGTACAGGACACCGTCAACACCGTTAGACTATAGGTGTATAGTGCGGGGTGTTGGAGACCGAGGGGTTGTAAGGGTGTAAAAATAAAATAAGAAAATTCAATCTAGTAGCCCCTACGCAACGTTTAGCTTGCAGCCGAAGATATATTCGGACTTGAAACGCAACTCTATACACGATTCCAATT
>JAZBHA010000384.1:0-28193 GCA_037464855.1 Iselma pallidipennis | reverse complement strand
CGATATCAAAATTTTATCACTAACGTAAAAATTTAAGATGAACCGTGGTAGGCTTATTTTAGATGCGAAATTGCAGTGGTTCAAGTTTTTACCGGATTAATTCTCAATAAACGTTGCTCCCTTTTTTGGGTGGAAAAAAATTATATGGTCGTGGTGATGGTGGTGGTGGTGGTGGTGGTTATGGGAGTGGTGGTGTAGTGGTTCATTTAAATGTGAATGCGAATAGCCTTTCAAATGCTGCACGACTCTCTAATATGAGTTTCGTGAGATGCGTACATACATTCCTGCCGTCTTATCATTCACCGTCCAGAATCGTTCGATCTAAAGAAACTCGATCATTTTTCGATAATTAATAATTTCGATTTTCCGTGAATGGTGGATGATTTTTATAGTTTTAGTCGATGGCTCGTTACCGCTCATTTCAACTTTATCGGTCGTCGTTTTTATGATCCCATAAAAACAATTAGCCCGTTTAAGCGGGGTGGGTCATTGCGGAAACGATCGTATGTGTTAAGAATACTTATATGTGTATGTGTGTGCGCGCCATATTCAGAGATGCGATCCTGTTAACCTATTAAGACGATATACTGCAAAGTGAAAATGTAAGGTGTAGGATGTGGGAAGGTGGTTGGAGGCGATATAACGTATAATCCCCGAGGGCACCACCGTTTAAGGGCCAGACCAAACCACTCACTCTCTGATATCGAGAAGAGACCTGGCCTGTTCTCCCTCTCTTGCTCTACTCTAGATGCTCGCATGACAGACGGGCCTATACGGCCCCATTCACCGGATCCAATTAAACTATTACAGACCTCCACGCCGGTGGACCGGCTTTCACATCAGATACGATTTATTCAGACAAGTGACATAGCAACGGTTCAGCTTTCCAAAACTGATCTTTAGATAAATTTCGAAATGTCCCTAGATACAGTGGAGATCAAATTTTGGACAAGTGAGCCAACAAATCATATTGTTTACAAAAATTTCTTGATTATTTAGAACGAATATTTTCATGAATTATTAAGAGTGTCCCATCAGAATAAAAAATTAATCTTGTTTGGGATAGAGATTTGTATGTGTGTATGTGTGTGTGTGTTAAAACTTTACAAGAATTGATCAATTTCAAAAAAGTCTTTGGATAAGGGTTTTACAAATTCACTCAATAATAAATCAATAAATAATGCAAAGCAGATGAAGTGTATAGAGGCTGATCGGATGGTGCGAACACATTAATCCAAGGCAGCTCATTGCCAATAACCCGCCATAACCCCAGAGCCAACCCTCTATTATCCTTGTAACGAGTTCGCGTAACTTTGACCCAGATATTCATTCGGGAAAAGAATGAGATAAAAATCGTCTGGCCTTTAACTTTCTACAACCCCTCGTCTATATTCTCAAAAAAAAAACGAAGAAGAAGAAAGAACGAAAACATCCCATCCATCTAGTTGTATTTTGATATTATTATTATAACTTTTGCGTATCTTTTATTTATTTATTTTGAATATTTATTGAAATTGGATCGATTTGTTGTGTTTTTTTCCTCTATATTGATGTCAATCAGTTGATGGTATTTTTGTATAAAAAAAAAATTCCGAAATAGACTTAATAATTAAAATCGAATAAATTGACGTATGTATGGAATCGCTAGGCGAGAAACTGGTCCTTCATCTTATCAAATATTCAGGATCATCTATAAATATTGACGAAAGAGCGCCCCGCTCTTTTTTTCACCCAGCTTTATATAACAAGTGTTTCCCTTTTTGCATGCTGGTCTCATATAACAAGCAGATAAAAAAAAATATAACACGCTCCCTTTTATCTACGGAATAATAGTAAAATGTAATACGATGGAAATAAGCCAGTTTATGGGTAGCACCTTGACTTCAATAGTAATATAGTAGTACTGTCAGTACATCTCGGTTGTTTGAAACAACAACAAAAAAAAGCCAAAACGTTACCAAAATATAATTTAGTCTACGATTTCTTCCATTATTGGATTAAAACTTTTGTGATTGAGGTTGGGCTGGTAGTCTAGTGACGCTTATAAAGACAAATCGTATGAATATTAGGACTTTACGGTTAAATATATGAAGTGAAATAAACGAAATGACCGCCGTTTTGAGGTTTTAGGGGCGATTCCCGAGGTCGACCCAAGACATTTCCATATAGTTTAAGGGTTGCTAAAGTGTCCTGTGAAGAATTTTTGCAAATTAAAACTAGTCCCTTCTATTTAATGGTTGTTTACAGTTTTTTTTTCGTTTTTTCCTTATAAACATAACCGTAAATGTCGAGTTTCTGTTGGTCATCTTTGAGCGTCAAGATTTCGATGTTTTCAATTTTTAATGTTTTAAAATTGGCTGGTGGAACGAAAACGTGCAAGACAGAGAGACGCTTTAATGCATCCGTCCATCACAAACAATTTAAATCAAGTAGAAGAAGATAAATATTTGTAAAGGAGAGAGTGTAGTAGGAACTTCAAAAGACATGTGACCCACGCAGAGCTTATCAAGCGACGGTCCGTCCAGCGCTGCGAATTCAATTTCAATACGCGCTCTCAATCATGCATGGAGTTGGAGGGATCTGAAAAAGGGGGCCGGGTAGGTGGACTATCAGGGGTGTTTGGGGTTTGGGCGGCTGGAGTGAACATCAAAGTCCTACAGGCTCCAAGACATAGTGCCTCACTCGACGTCTCCCTATTTCCCCCCTCGTCCGGATTGACGCGCCTGCCACGCATATACTCAGGCTCACGCATAATTTAGACGCGCGGTTGCGAGAATGGACATCGCCCGAGCTCAATCAATACCTCAGATCCAGGACTACATTACTGCCTCCGGCCTTTGCTGGTTTGCTTTGTGGAACAACTCGAGGCCTCCTAGCACGACAGATAGATGGATGTGTTAGATAGACTCCCTTTGCTGGGACCAGGAATAACAACAACGACGCATCTGATGGCTGGCTTGCTCTCGTATTTGCCTCTCGTTATCAATTACCCACCCTACGGGAAATCTTCAAACTGAAATAACAATAACAACAGCAACAATAACACGAACAACAACAGCAACAACAACAACAACAACAATAAACTACAATATAATAATTGTAAATAAAAAATTCAAGAAGAAACTCTTTTTACGGATTGGTAATGGTGGTAAGTGCAATTACACAACGTCACCACCTGGAAAATAGTGACGCTCGTCGTACGGGCCAGACAACAGAGAAACTGACCGTAAAAACCGTAATTACTTTTTTTCCCCTTCTCTGCCGTCTTTGTTTCAACTGGATAGGTGGACGTGTTTCAATCCCCAGTCCGACTTTTGATACCGGAATTAATAAACACTCCCCCATCTACCGCATATTTTCTAATATTTCAGAGATGTTCAAAATTGGGGATCAAGTTTGAATTTGAATTTTCCAAGCAAATGTTGGATCAAGTAACAAGATAGGGGAACATTGTAGTTTAAATTTTGATTTGGGCGCTAATTCGGCACATTTCGCGTAGGAGATTTGGAGGGTGGTGGTGGTATTGGTGGTGATGGTGGAGATGGGTAAATCAGCTGTCATGTGCTCCGTTACTTTAGACCTGTACTAAAGTTGGTGGTTTATCCGTCACGGTACTCTCGACAGGGTGCGAGGGGTTGAATCTCGTATTGTTTCGAGTGTTAAACGCACTCTCTCATAATGGAGTGTTAATTTTTTAACACCTGGTCGGTAGAAGTTTCAAAGTTGATGTGGTGTCTGACTGATATTTCAACTTCACCAGTACCCTAGAATGATGGTGGAGTAGGGAGGACGGCTGTACGAAACGTCAATCAAACCCCTATTCGGTGTTCACGCAAAATCGCAAATCGATGAATTTTTCAAAGACCAATTTGAATTATTTAACAAATTGTCGTATGCATGATCTGATGATATAGACCAATAGACAGAAACAGAGGGGATGAATTCCAAATTTGGTCGAGTTTAAATATCGAAAGGGTTGTGGCGGCATTGTTGTTTTTGTTGTTGTTGTTGTTGTTGTTATTGTTGTCGTCGTTTCTGTGTTATATTTCTCTTAGTTCCTGCTGTTTTTGGTATATGAATACGTAAGCAAGTGGCCGAATGTCCGTTCGCGAGGTTGTCCGCGGGGCCGCTAAGACTACGGGGAGGGCGGTTAGGATCGATAGAGCGCCCCCGCTCCGTCCCCACACTTTACACTTCCCGCAGGACTTTCACTCTCCGTCCGGACTATACTCTGGACTTTCTCTTCTACCCTGCTTCGTATACGTACAAGCAAAGCACAGCGGCGTGTCATGACTTATATTCAGGTAGCAGGATCACATATACAGAAAAATCGCCATCCTCCATTACACCCACTACATATGCACAATTTAAAACATACCTAAACGTCAAAAGGGAAATGATGCGTTTAAATATTATAACAATTATCCTTAACTACGAAATAAGAGATAAAAGTAAATTAAAATTTTATTTAAATTTCACATATTCGTATGTGCATATTAAAGTGAAGTATTTCTTGTATTTACTAATAAAAATACTTGAAATACAATAAACTAGTGTTACACAATCAGTAGAGACTTTTTTTCATGATTTTTATTAGAGTTTTCTGGTTTCGTTGAGGAATATGCAAAAGAAGCGACGAGCCACCCCTGAGTAAAATGACCAGCGGCCGTGGGCTTCTAAACTTCACAGTGCCGAGCTAGAGTGAGGGGTGAAGAGGGACGACGAAGGGGCTGTAAACTTTCCCTTCTCAAAGATCAATACCTCTACTCTAGTCCGGCGTCCAGCGGGTAGCTTATACTTGGACTTGATACTCATCCTGCTGAAACGCCGTTTTCCTGCTGTCTCCACATCAACTTTTACTTTGTAAAAAAAAACGAAAAAACAAAAGATCGTCTCTCGACCAATTCTATTCTTTTAATCATTCAGTGCTTTTAAAATTTCACTCAATATCCAACAACATGACAGTGTCATCCTGGTTGATATTCAGATAATTATTTCCACAATAAAGAAGAATCACCTTTGTTGAGAGATTTTCAGATAGTTATCCCTTTTTTTTTTGTATGTGTGTGTTTGAACAAAAAATTCCAACGACATTGTTGGAAACATTTTGATAATTTTGTGGATATATTCGATGAACGCATCTCGTCCAATGCACCCTAAAATCCCATAGCAACATTGTCCTGAAGGATTTCCGTTTAGCGTTTCAGCGAGTCCTGCAGGACTACTGGCAGGATTGCGGTAACAGGCTTGCATGAAAATGTAGGAGAGTGGGAATCCTTGTCCCCAGCCTTGCATGTATAATAGATGTGGTAAGCTGTTCAAGGGGTAGTAGAGGGAGATAACCGCTCGGGGGGTGGGTGGTCGATTATTTTAGCTGTAGGGGGGTGAAAACGGAATTAATGCTAATGCTAAAATTATGTTATTAATTTACAACTGTCTAATTATCGACAATTGCCACGATCAATCCTCGGCTGTCGGGATAATCGATTAATTTCAGGATTGTGTATGTATTTTATTATACATACTACATACACATACACATAAAACATACACACATATATATGTACATATATATTTGATGTAACTATTATAAAAGAATTGAAGTGTGTTGTAAACATTGTTAGTAGGGGTTGTAAAAACAAGATATTGTAGGAGATGGGGAAAGTTTGTAAATAGATTATATTTGTTGGGTTCAAATGCCTCGAAAACTTTGAGAAAAGTTTAAGGATATCAGTGGGGAAGGTCAGGTTTGAGTTGCTTGAAAACATCAAAACTTTTGAAATGAGATATGTCAGAATGCTCAGTTATTTTCAGCGATTTCCGACAACACTCCGGATATGATCTCAGAAGTTAATTTCGACTAATCACGAAATGCATCATCGAGCTGACTAGAAACGGGAAGACCGGGGCTGAAAAAATTATCTATAGTTTAATAAATTCTTAGATTTCTCCCAGTTTGCTAGCACATATCGACATTATTTATAACTTAATGTTGTTGGTCGATCCTAAATCCTGACCCCAAAATAAAATAATGCGTCCTGATAGTGTGAAATTTGCCCGGTGACCGACTATACCACACCTTATCTAAAATCCGATACATTACACTTGCACATTCTCAGGCTTTATTGGAACTTTAGCCCTTTAAAGTAAAACCACCCTGTTACTTTCTATAAGTAACTAACACGAACTGTTACGTTCCCCAATAAAGAAAAAATATCAATGAATAACTCGAAACAAATAAATTAAAGGGATACACATTTCATTTTTTTTGATAAATGGTTATAGCTAACTAACCCTGTATCGTGACATATAAATTGTCCTGGTGGCAAATAAACGAGATTGCGTTTTTACCCCCATAAAGACATGATAATTTCAATATAAATGGTAAATTAGCACAGCTCAAAAGCTATAATTGTGTAATTTATAAACTGCAAGGTACCATCCAGTGTTAGGCGAGAGACTCAAAGAACCGGAAACTCCAGGTGGATCCAAACGATATTCAATGGTGCTATTTGTTTAGTCCTACTTTATAATATAGAATTTTTGCGATAATTTATTAATATATGATGGATCGATGACGATTTTACCAAGCAAAACTTTTCTTTGTTACTTGATCCCAGTTGGACTAGTTCGCAGGCCCGGACTCTGTTACTTTGGCCCCGAGTTAAAGTTATAGGAAAAGAAGAGAATCTCTTCAGCTGACAACAGGAAAAAACGGCAGTGCCTGTAGTTTAAGGCTGGCCGCATACTTATCGGATTATATATTACGTACGTATGTACGTGCTTGTCGCACACATTGTTGATCTTACCGGTCAGCTCGCGCGGTCAGAAAGCAACCGGCGAGCGTCGCCGCTCAGCACGGCCGGTTCGGGCACCTGAAGGCACCCTGCATAAACTTGTCGTACATTGTCTCACACATCCTGGTGTTCCGCCCGGTATGTCAGTACAAGCTCTCGCTAGTTGGTTGAACGATCGTTACGAAAGCTGAAGTAAAACTTAGACAATTTTTTAAGAACGAAATTGACCCGGACGGGCGAAGCCAGGCTAAAAGACTATCGATGGCGTTCAAAACCGTTTGTTGGCCCCAAAGGTCCATTGGCCTCGGGGGCCTGTTTAGTCCGACCCTGTTAGTTGGGCGGAAATTACTTAGAAACTTTACAAAGATTCATTGAGAAAAACTGTGTATGTGTGTCATACAGACTGCATCAACGTAAAATTAATAATTGCACCAAGTTCTGGTTTCGAGTATAACGTGCGTTTTTCGTTCTTTTCCACGACAGCACGCAACAACATTTCATAAAATAACGAGCAAACTGGCAGGCTTCAGTGTCGGTTTGGTTGCGTGCTCGATAATAACTAGACGCTTGCTAGAATTCGGATTCTGAGTCTGTTTGAAATGCACACAATTCAAAATTTCACCACAATCCGAAAACCAAAAAGTTTTCTTTTGCCCGGAATCAACGTCTATTCTTCGTTTTTGAAAAGTGAATAATACGATGACGTCTCTTTTGTATTGAACCCCTGTGGGTGGAGTGCAAGTGCTATTTTTTGAACCAAAAAAAAAGAAAGAAAAACAACCCACAAATCGATTTCAACTATTGGGACTTTGTAGTTGCCGCTATGTGTAATTTTTGTTGTAGCTATTGGTGAAAATAGAGGACATCCGAACCGTAAATCATGCTAACTATAAAAATTTTTAATAACCCTCGTCTAGACAAATAATGTTTTTGTCTTTTAATCGTTTAGCAAATTTTGCACACACAATGAAATGCACTGCAATCAAATTGGCAAACAAACAAGATGACAAAACAATAAAACCCGAAACAGAAAACCAAAAATTCACAATTACCAAATGTAAGCATAAGTGAGTTGTAGATGTTTTGTAGTAAAAAAATTGGTGTTTTTTTGCTAAATTTTTAAATTCTAGTTATGCATTTTCTTTTATCAGAAGTCGATCATCGAAAATCTCGACACCTTCACCAAAATTAGCAGTAACAAATCTAAAATTACCTGAAGATGTGTCTTTTAATACTGGATCGTCATTAGATCGATGGCAATGCAAAACTGTACGTTTAAAATCGGCAAAAACTACAAAAACACTACCGAAAGATGACGAAGATTTTTGCTACGAAACACTAGAATCATCTTCGTACCTCCTGGATTTATATGATGACCGTATCGAATCCTCCACTCATAATCAGGATAATTCCAATGAAATCGATCCCGATATACAAGAACTCATATTAAAAACTGAACGTAGTCGAAATGACCAATCAAACATCGTCGATAGTAAACGGAAGAAATTGCGAAAAAAATCGAAAAAGTTGAAGGCAATTAAATTTTCAATATCACGACCACCAAGTCCCGCCACGGAACAAATAATTCGTGTTGATGTAACGTCATTTCGCCATGAAGAAACTGGAAATGAACAGCAAGCAGAGCAGCAGCAGTACAGAATGATTGATGACGACCGGAAGGAATTAAAAGAAAATTTGAATTGGAATGACGGTGACGACGACTTTATTGTTAGGTGTAGGCAATTAGCTTTGGAACGGCGACGTGGATTATGTGATGGTTTTAATTAGGATGCGACGAATAAACAATGCTACGGGAAAAACCGATAGCTCTTTGTTTGTATTTATTGTACAAAAGTCAAGTCGGGGTATTAATAAAGATTTCTTGTCCTCTTAGTTGGTTGATTAATCCGTGATATCCTTGAGTGTCCTTATTTTGAAGGGTCGGTCGGTTACCCGGACCTATCTCAAGAAACGGCCCGCGACGAAGGCGTATACACTCACACCCATCACCACACACACACACACACACACACACACACACACACACACAAACACACAGTTACTCAAGTTTACACTTTTACATATCAATAGCAGGAAGTTGGGTTTGTGGCGGTAGCGGATAGAATCCACCCGCACCGGGACTCGACCCTGACTTAAGAAAAGGGAAAGCGGCCGGGATTCAAAGGATTCGAGAAAGGGTAAAGATCAGTCGGCAACCTGTTACGTGGCGGTGTGATGGTGCCCCGATCTCTTTCATCCGGGGACTGGCTGCTCGAGGACTCCTTAAATTGCTCGAAATTAATGGACGATTAAGTCGCATTCAACTCACGTCAAGATTAGCCGCGATGGCCATTTGTCAGTTGCCGACATTGATACTAGACAGAATTTTCGGATATTACGGTTGAGATCCGACAATTGAATAAACACGAAATTTATTATAGGTACCTAGGTACTTATCGCAATTAAACGTATCGGCACAAAAATAAATAAAACCTCATTTGTTTGCCTGTAGAGCTTGAGAAAGGTCAGATCGGAAAGTAGCCGCATGCAGTGTACAAATCTAAAAGCGCCCAGTTCTGTTGTTGTTGCTGTTTTTTTTTCCTCCCTTTTTCAAGTGTTGACGCTTGTTTAATTGGTTCACCCCGAAACAGTTTAGTTGAGACAATTATTACGATTGACAAGGGTCGTTCCGCAAATTTTACCCCGTTTAACCTGGTCGAGATCGATTCATTACCCACTCCCATCTCTTGTTATTAAACATTTTTCTTCCACTTTACCCCATTTTTTGTTTTTTTTTAGTCAATTTATTAAACTGAAATTGAATTCCGGTACACAATATTTTATGTGTTGTGTTAGATTTATAAAGATTGTGGATGTAATGTTGGGATAGGTTCAGGATTCCTTGACAACGAGGATAAATAAATACACTACCCAGGATAAAGTGGCTGAATTCTCGGTGGCGGCGGTTCGTAAAGTTCTCTAGTTGCCTCTTCATTTCATTCAGACGCAACGGAATTCATTGATAACGGCGCTGTCGACCCGCGAACCCGCTCTCTACAAAACATTTCGCTTTCACTTTTATTCTCTCACATAATACGCCTGTTATCATCATCATTGTGTCTATGTGTGTGTGTGTGTTGTTTGCAAGTGAGACGCCCACCAACTCACGCGCTCACAGCCATATACTACATACACACACACACACACACACACACGCACACACACACACACACACACACACATACATATACAAATATAAATACAATCTAACACGGTGTTAGTTTCCTTATAGGGGATGGCGGCCGTCGCATAAGAATTTGAATGTGTAACAGACAAGATGCAACTCGGCGTCGGTGAGTTGCGACCCGCTACCTGAATTAATCCGATTAGTGGTAGTGGTAACGGTAGAGATTAAGACGGGCACCGAATTGCACCACTAGAGTTGACCGGGATGAAGTGATTCGGAAACAAAGCATAAAGTAAATTAATAATAATAATAATAAACTACTGTATTTACTATATTTTACAAACTCTAGTTGCTTTAAGTATGCCTTTAGAAACATACAAATGAGTTGTTTTTTGGAACCCATTTGCCGTACTACTTCTTAAGAAAAATTTCAATTTGGAAATTTAACAGGACTTGTAATGTTTTCCATCTCGTTCTACTAAAAATTTCCGACACGACCGTCTTTACCTGTACCGTTTGCAATAATAGAATTAACAGTTAATCGGAGTGTCAACTCTGGTGGTGCAAAAATTCGGTTACCCGGATTTGGATCACTGTGGTGCGTGGTGCAACTTACCCACGCCCATGCAACTACCATCAAATAGAATAAGATGTGACAGGTCGACGCGTCGCGACGTCACATTAAAACGACAACACATCGATGAAGGATGGTGTCTTTAGTCAGGACAATACACTATACGTTATTTCCTGCAATTCAGCCGGGGTCATCATCTCGTTTCGGCATTTAACTTGTTTTCCTGATGTAGGAATTTTTATTTTTTTTTTTTTTTAGACACGATACGCGCACCTATGATAATTTAGCCGAAAATATTTAATATGAATCACGATCATGAGAGCGGCCTTGACTGAGGAATCTTAACAAACGGAAATCAATTTCACTTTTGATTCCGGAAATACCGCCATGCCCGCCTACCTGATCAATCTTCAATTTTAAAAGATTTCTTAGAATGACATGTGCTCGCAAATTGATAGTAAACGAAAAAATATCACAAATACGGTCATTTGTCTTACTTGTTGTTGTTGTTTCATGTAATTACGTTTTGGAAAAAAATGGACCACCAACGATTAATTTTTCATTTGAAATTATACCTAAAATCGCACCCTTCTTTTGATTTTGATGTATTTATAATTAGGTTTCGGTTGCAAAAGGGCATTATTGTTATTTTATTACCGTATAGTAGGTAATTAGAGCAAGTTGGACCTTTTCCTTGCCGTAAATCAAATCCCGAAAATTCTGCACCAATAATAATTAGAAATAGTACCAATTATATATTTTGAAATAAAATTAGCCACGTGGGTATAATTACGTTGAGGTGTCTCCAAGGATATAACCTCATTTACACCTTACTTATAATTATCTGTGAAGCCCCATGGGAGCCCTTTTGGACCCTGGTCACTTTATAGACAACCCTTAACTATATTAAACGCGCACATCTACCACTAGCTGTTAAATCATTCAAATTCGAATCTAAAATTCAATACGTTCTAGCTAGTAGACGGTTGTTTTTTTTGCGTTTTTTTTTTAGAAATAACATAAAATAGCGCCACGCGTTTCGAATTTCTCACGGTGCCAAACAATTGGTCTTGGAAACGGGTCAATCTTCTTGCTTCCCTATCCCAGTGTCGTTGTAATAGATCTAAATATATGGATTTATAAGTTAAGTATACCTTTAGAAAACCGCATTTTTAGACTCGTCGTTTTTTTTTCATATATAGTGCACGTTCCTATTCAATTTTGCCCTATATTAATTTACATAATGGACTAGAGTGGCATAGAAATTGGGGTATTTTTTCGCTATTTCGTTAGCCATATATTTCTCGATTTTTGACTCTGAGACAGCTGCAATTATACGAATTTATATAGAATCGACCATTTTTTTTAGATCTTTTACTTTAAACACCCCGAAATAGAAAAGTTTTGAAATATAGTTTCATATAACGTATTTTATTGGCTGAATATGCGCATATCTTTGGGGTGGTTTTTCTTTTAGCATGTCAGGTGATAATTCAATGCTCTCACCTTGAGGGAATCCGCGCAACAATAAACTTTCCAAAAAAATCTCCATTTGTGGTTTAATTTCACGTGTTTTCCATGTTGGTCTTGTGTTTGAAAATTGTTGATGTTTCAAAATATAATAAATAAAATTATAAAAGATACAAGAGTCAAATTCCATTGATCAGGTTTGTACCCAGGTGAATCACACGAGAGGAGTCTACATCCAGCACCTGAGGCAGTGGGCCAAAAGTGACCTTCAAAAAACACATTACTATGAGGACGATAAAACAAAGAACTTGTATGTGTGTGTATCTGTGTGTGTGTGTGTGTGTGTGTGTGTGTGTGTGTGTGTGTGTGTGTGTGTGTATAGAGATAGATGTTGGATGATGCCGGACTATCGAGGTTACACTAAAGATTCGATTCAATCACCACCAGAGGAATTCTTTAAAATCAAAATCATAAGATTCATATACGAACAAAAATCCTAGGAGCATTGTCCTAATTGATCCTTGATTGGGCAAAAAGACAAACGATATTGTTGACCTTTCATGATTCAATAGCCGTGGGTGGAATTTATTGCAAAAAAAAGCGAAACACCCAAGGCCACCACTGAAATAAACCAAACACCATATAATTAAATTCTAAATAGCAAAATAATGTAAAACAAAAGAGTTGGAAAAGAGCTTTCACAACTATCAACTAAACGATTAAGTCAATAATTGCACATAAAAGCCACTGGTATTGTTGTTGTCGTCGTCCTTTTTTTTTCTTCTGTATTATAGTGGTATTTTTTTTAATAAAAAATCTACCCTTGATATAGAAAGAGGGAGATAGTTAAAAGAAGAGAGCAAGATCGAAGCTTTTATACACACCGTGAAAAATTCCAAAATTACCATCCATCTTCTTTTATCTTATACGTTATCTTTGTTGGACATAAGATCACATCTTGCAACCCCGAAACATCTTGCTTCAAGGCCGTTTATTGGGGGTAGCTGTACTATCTAACTTGAAAAATCCCGGTGCATATGTGTATAGTTGTTTTAATGCAGTTTTCAAGATAAAACTGCAACAAATACTAGAAATTGTATGGTTGAACCCCACAACAATCCCCTTATAGATACATGCCTTTTTTATCTCAATAATACAACAAAAATTCAATTTTTTGATAAATCAGTTTAATTATCTAGCGATGTTTTTATAATCAACCCTTATTTTTGGGTTATCAATGATTGAAGGCAAGTGACTGTTGTGTGAAGAGGCGGTAATTATGATTTTTGCTGGGAGTTCATTTTTTTGTTGTTGTTGTTGAAACATAAAGTTCTGTATTGTTGGTGAAACTTTTGTAGAGGGTGTACATTTTCCGGTTGAATAGTACAGTTTGTAAATCTCTAATTCTAAAAGCTGGTTTTGTGCAGTTGTTATAAAGGTGAGTTGTTGCCCCTCTACACACCTTTACCACCCTCTCGCACCCCTTGATTGTGACGTCAAAAGAGTGCCACAAGAAACCTGTTGCTCTATTAAATTATATACAACAACCTCAACAAGAAAAAAGTTATAGTATAGCATATATATATTACGATTGTTCAATAAGAAAATTTTTGGTTGTTGTTGTTGTTGTAATTGTTGATTAAAATAATGATAATGATGATGATGATGATGATGATGATGGTGATGATCATGCGATTTTGTTTCATTTGTAAAACAATTTTTGATATAAATAAATTGTAGGTGGGCAAGTCATAGCAAGGTCAAGGTCGATAAACAAATATTAATTTGTTATTAACAATAGTAAAGAGAGGTACAGCGCCGCGCAAGGAAAGCCAAAAGATTCCTGCAAAGTTTCCCGCCAATTCACAAAACATTTGTTTTAATTTTAATCATTGCTGAAATTCTTCTTGATTTTTGTTTGTTTCTTGTTGTTGTTTTTTTTTTTACCAACCACCTAGAGTATATCGAAACTGCATATTTTGCAATATTTCAGATGAATCTGACGGACACAATAGTTTCCTCCTCAAGATGCAAGAGCTTTATGCCGCCATGCTGTGTTATCTAAGTTGACCATATCAATACATCGGCACACCTGTAACACAATACAATAAAATCAATATTGTTGCTAAAATGGTCGATTGGAATGTCCAGGGTTGAGTTGAAGTATCTCATGTGACGTTTGAACGGCGTTACCAACCCCCCGCTGGTGGATAACGACTTGTAGCTAATCAGATGGACTCTCTTCTCGCAACTCTCGACTTTTTCCTAAATTGAATTCGTTGAACAAGACTCTTTCTTTTTTTCCTTTATATATGTTTATTTCGTTCTTTTTTTTCTACACGTAATCAAATAAGGAAAGAATGACTGGAAATTATATTAATCACCCCATAAAATACCGCAAATTACTACTTGTTGGTATTATATTAATTATATTGACAAAAAGGGCACAAAGGTTCGATTGATTCATGAAAGTAACGTTGTATTGTTGAAATTCCGTTGGTTTTTGGCGACCGTAGAAACGTATAATTTCATCGATACGCGAGAGACATTAATAAAAATGATGAAAGCACCCTTTCATTGGTAACACTGTTTCCTTTTCAAATATTATTGTATTTTGTTGTACGTAATTCTAGTACGCCCTACATCTGTGTTATTTTCTTATTGAAACGGTTTTTATTAGACAAGAAAGGGTATGTATAGTTTTTTGAACGGTGTACTTGGTGAGATCGTGCCTCAGTACACCCTCTGCGGATTTTTCAACATCACCACCGAATAAAACCGTGAACATGCAAAATCCTGATGCCTTAAGTCAATTTTGTTTCCTATTGTTTTTGTTATTGTCCCGGTTGTAATCATTTTCTTTTTGTTTTTCTTCCTGTTTCGCCTTCTAGTGGTGGTGGTGGTTTTTTTCCTTTTAGCGCGGTGAAGAGCGAAAAATAGAGATTACCGGCCGATAATTGACCCGCGTCGGAGTCCAAATGTTTGATGATGTTGATTATGAATGAAATGAGCGCCATATAATTAGATTTTGCGGCATTTCTGCGAACTTTGTATCACTGACCGCTTAACCTTCTGCCGCCCGCTATGTCCGGTTTTTTCGTTGCTCTCTTGTTTCTTGATGCCCGTGAATACACACTGGGCTTGATTTATTTTTTTCGACATATTATTATTATTATTATTATTATTATTATTTCGTTTTTCGTCGCGATTTAAAACATATTAAGCTACATCAGGTCTTGTTACTGCCATTTTTATGTTTACAACCGGACGAAAACATGGAATGCGTATATTTAGATGGTCAAAAAATGGGATGGGATAGTTAATTTATTGAACAATGGATTTAAAATTGGGCGGTAATTCTGTTTTATTGATTTTGATAAGATGCAAGTTTGTAACCATTGCAGGTACCTGATACCCGATATTGCCCAAAATGTTGTAAACTTGTATCTCAACACTGGTTCGTAAATGCAATTTATCAAACTATCAAACTAGAGACTTGGCCAAATTGGAAAGTCAACTTGGCAACAAGGCAGAGTTGCTGTATCTATTGTTCGGCCATTTTCAAACAAAATAGACAAATCATCCCCCACCCCCCTGTCTTAAAATTCTTGCCCTGTTGTTGTTGTTGTAGTTTCTCGTACTGAAAGTATCTATCTACGTGATAATTCTGTGTATTCTTCATAAACTATATTGCACTTATTGACAACTACCCCTTATTGTAATAAAACTTGCCGAAATTGACGTCTTGCCAGTAATAACTCCATCAAAGTGCCGCCCAATAACAGCAAATATTTTAGTGTTGTTTAGTTTTATTGTGGGGGTAATAGATAGCCAGACACACAAAAAGTCAACTGACTTTCTCTCCCTGACTTTTCGAAAAATATGAACGAACAATCAATAAATTAATAAAATTGATTGTTGTCGAAATCAGGCGGCCGACACGAAATCCCGTTGAAATAATTTTTTTATCCCTCGCTTGACTCGCTTAAGAGCTCATCAATGAGGTATTTGTCGACCCTCGCAAATTTCACCGCCGTCGAAAGAGCAATCATAACATTAGAGAGCATCAGAGCGCAAAATAAAAACAAAACAATCACGGACCCAACCAACCTGTTGCTCTTTTGCCGACGAGAGGGTAGAGGGGGGTGAGAGTGAAAAAAATAAGCACGATATACTTTTTGCGACCCTGCGGTCGGAATCACCACCCACTGTGTGTATGTGTGGATGTGTGGCGTTTATATACATGTGTGCGGCTTTCACCCTCGAATACCCCAACCGCAATCCTTTCACACTCTCTAATATGTGAATTCGTCAACTATAGGAAACATGAAGAAGTTTTATTGTATTTTTTAAACAGTTTACCAAAAAAAAATTAATGGATTTTACTTCATGAATGGTGGGGTAGTTATCGTTTTGAAGATTTCCAAGTGCGATGCAGTTGTTTCAGTCGACAACAAACAAGTGAACATCTGCCGTCAGTCGTGACTTGCAATATCTCGACTGGTGAAGATGTGCCAGTTTCCCATTTACCACACAAGGTGATTTTGATCGTGGGATTTTCAAGGGGTTGACAAATAAAAATTACTATAATCCCAACCCACACAAAAAAAATGTTACTTAATTATTACAACTTTCCATGGGGGTGCGGAAATGCAGGTGTGATTGCATAGAACTAATTTATAAACCTGACAAGCACCTGACCCTTTAACTTGAAGACTGACCAGTTGTAGTACTGACCTGCCCCAATTATCAACCCTTTAGTTGCCAATTGAACAATTTCCTAGGGTGTAAGCGATTTGGTCGCAGGTTCCCGTCTAAAAAACCTGTTTTAATAGTTTTAAACAGAGGAGGTTTTTTTTCGGTTTTCGTCATGATGTCGTTTGAAGACAGGAAGTCTATTATGGGGTGGAATTGAGTGAGCACTTTGCAAAAGATCTTGGATTACGTTTCCTGTTCAAGTGCCAAACCAATGACAATAATATTGGCTCTTTTTACTACGATCTTCGATGAATTTCTGAATGTTTTATAGAAAATCTCAATTATTTACCTATATGCCCTATATACTTATAAAGGGCAGATCACAACTATAGTCTGATTTATCACCGGAAGCGAGGTAATGAGGTAAAACAGGTGGCCCGCGGCGTAACCTCCTGGGAACAATGCTTTGCTCTTCAATGCACTACCTACGTTTCTCAATCGGTTTAGTTCGTGGTCCGATTTTTAATTGCTAAAGCAACGAAACCACCAAAAACCTACCCTGAAATAATGATAATCACCATCATCATCATCAGAACCAACAACAACAACAACAACAACTATGCCACTAAATAAACTCGTAAGTTGTTTTGTTTTTCTCCAAAATTTTTTCTTTCTTTCTTTCAATTAACAAGATAGAAATGAAACTGGAGCGAGGTGAGAGGAAGTGGTGGATAAATCCGGGTAGAAAGATCATCATAGGGTTGCAGCTGCCGGTGTTTACAGACATCTGAACGTCGATCATATACCCTTTGCAGTTCCCACGTTCAACCCTTATGTTGGATTGTGTTTGTATGTGTGTGTATGTATAGAGATGTGTGATTTGAGTGTATCTTCCTTCCACCCTACTTTTACCGGAATCTTTCGCTAACTTATCTACACTTCCGCGTTTTTACACCGTTCAATGAATTTCTAGGGTTAGCTACCCTTTATACACACTACTACCAAACACAGGTTTCCCATGACATGGAATCAATTGTATCCAAAAAAAAAACACCAACGGAATTTCGTCATTTCTCTAGAAAAATAGTGAAAAATTTTTCGTTAGACAACAATTAAATAGAAGCAAAACAAACAAATAGTACCATTGGACGACACAGATCGAAACGTTGAAAAGAGAGGCAAATATATGGATGTACGGGACAGAACTATAACCAAAATCAGATGAAAATAAATAAGAACTATTGTCAACACATCGAAAAGCGGCTTCCAGGTGCGCGAACTCAGCGGGCCAATGTTAAGTATTTTCGGTAAGCTCTGAAAATATTCAATCACATCCAGTTAATTGTCTCTTACGAATATTATTATTATTATTATCATTATTATTGTTGATTTTCTGTCACACACAAAAAAAAGAGATAAATAAATAGATCAAACTATTGAAATAATTCAAGAGAAAAAGGGGGTAAAAGGAATTATATCACAGTCTATTGTGAAAGATAGTGGCCTCCAGGTGGGCACCATATCTATCTATGCAATTCATTTACTCTTCAATGCTTTTCTATGAAGCCTTAATAACAAGAGATAGGAGTTCCCATGATTTTCTGAAGTATGAGTTGGTTATTGACGCACAAAACAATTTGTGGTTGGTCAGGTCAGGTCATATACAGAAATTGGCAATGTTGATGATAAAGCATCCAGAGATATGCAGTTTTTCGCAACTAATTGTAATTAAATTTAATTTATAATTGTTCAGTATCGTCAAAGGTTACAATTAGAAATTTGCTTATTTTCAGCTATAGAGATAATTTTGTCCATAATTTTACCACAAAATGCAACAAAAATTGAAAATCTGAAAGTTTATGAGTGTCCACCCACCCTGAACGGTATACTAGCATCCTGAAGTTTAATTTTTTTTATACATGAATAACACAAAAAAAGGTAATCTTAATAATCATATAGATAGAGACCCAGAATTGATAACCTTGGGATGTTCAGTGGGATTCAGATCAAAGTCATTGTCATCGTCCACAAGGACTATTTTGACAGTATTCTGTCTGAGGATAGTCTCCTCCCCATGCATTTACATTTGAAAGCTCGGCCAATAGTAGGAATTGATTTAAATGTCCCGCTTGTTGTATACTTATCAATTGTTTAAAAATTAATAAACATTAATATATTCAACATTTGCTTATATTTTTTGTATACCGTAGAGTGTCGATTAGCCGTATAGTCAAAATTTCCGGACCAACGAGCGTTTAGATTTGAATATTATACTGATTATGGGTGTACAAAATTATTTCAGACCAAGATAAGCAATGATGTGAGAATGTCAGGGGAGTAGTTAGTTTGATTCGACACTTTTTGACGTTTCTGTTAGAATTACTGACGACTGATAACGACGTAATCTTCATTACCGACTTGTATTTTTGGTTCATAGCTTATTGTGACTCAAAATAGCGTTGTACACACGGTAGATATTGTGTTTAAATTCATCTCACAATCAAAACGAATTTTCTCATGCGATATCATAACAATTTTTTCAAAAAAATTGTTATCAAACATAAAACGACAGCTCCATCTCGGTTTGATTTCATATAAATTTATTTATAAGAGAATTAATTCAAGTTTTTGAACCGAAATATCGTTGTAAGAAGATGAAAAATCAGGTTTTCAAATGATTGCGGCTAACTGAGGCCCTACTGTAATTTATAAAAAAAATAAGAAAATTTGCAAAAAAGTTTCGTTGTGATTGAAAGCGTCGCCTCCAAATTTCTTTAGAATATTTTTGGGGAGTTTTAAGACAAAAATTTTAAAAAAAGTAACACAGTTGAAGTCATAACACATTTTTAATTTCAATTTGAGAAATTGCTCAACACTGGAGCTGATTTTTTGAAATTTATTTATAATACAGTGTGTTCCAGAAGGTGGTTAACAATACTTAAAATGAAAAAAAAACTTAAACAGATGGGTTAAAAAATTAAAAAAAACGTGAATTTAGAATCACCTGTCGCTGTTTTATATTTAAACGCAACAGTCAATTAACAATAATATCGAATACCAAATTTCTTTCAAAAATCTGGATACTAAAGTGTACTTGACCTGACCTGACCTGCATTGTTTGCCATTTTAATGCAACATACAGTTGGAAAAAGTTATCGTTAAACAAGCAGTAAGTGCAAATGCAAAATTTCTTAAAAAAATCTGGAAAAACTGATACTGAAGTATACTTAACGTGACTTGAATTGCTATTGTTTAACAGTTTAATGCAACATGCAATTAGATAAAGTCATTGTATATTAAAAAATAAGCTCAGATACCAAATTTCATTCAAAAACTTGAAAAACTGATGAAATTACGTTAATCGCATCCGTTAATCCGTTAATGCATACTGTATACTTAAAGCAGTCTTTTTCAAACTTTTAAGATAAATTGATCATTTTTAATATAACACTTTATTAGTTCCACGACCCATTAATAGTGGATATGTTATCAATTAAAACTGTATATTTAATGACGGTTTATCGAGCACCGGTTGAGAAACACTGGCATATAGATAAGTACTTACCTGTTTTTCTATCTTTAAATTGATTTTGTTTGAAATCTGTGCAGTATTTCAAGAATATTGAGCACAACAAGATAATTTTATATCAGAAAAGGATAAATTTTTATTGATTGAAAATAAAAAGGTGATCAAAAGGAAAAAAACGAAAACAAAACCACAAAAAAACCTAATATAATAATGAATTATATTTATTTGTTTCATGGTAAATTAACATAATAACATTCATTTAAAAACTTAAAACTTACACAGGTGTAACACATTCAATTTATATACAAATATCAACCAATGAAACATAGTTAATAACATAATTACTAAATACAATCAGTCTTAACAAATAATACAAGAAACAGTATACCCGATTACAGATATTTTATGTAAAAAAAATAATTAATTAATTAATTAAACAAATAGAAATTTTAAAAAAATGTAGGAAAAATTAATTAATCAATCAAAGAGTTCGCGCGCCTTACAACACAGTTTTCAATTGACTGCAAAAAGTAAACGAACGCAATTATAGATAATAATCACATTGATGATAAACACAAAAATAGGAATTATTAATATAAAATCAACATATATTTATATATACACACACACATATTCAATTATTCGCTTCTACTAAATTGTATTTGGTAACTTTTTTTAATTAAAAAAAAACAGAAACAGAAACAAAAAAAAGAGGTTGCAAATAATCATTATTGTTAATTACAATTAAAGAGGCGCATTATAAAACAGGAAAAAATTGCACTAATTACACGATTTTATTATCATTATTATTATTTTTTTTGTCAATATATATGTATATAATAATAAAATTCAATAAGGGGAATATCTCAAACATCGACAATTTTTAGGGTTTTAGAAAAATATTATCCTAAAGAAAAAAACAACAAAATTTGGCACAAATCATTTGTCAAACATGTTTCTACAAATTTAATATTCAATTATTAATAATAATAATAAAGAAAAAAATCAAAAAAATTTTTTTTATAAATATACATCAGTTACCTGTTGTGTGTGTTTGTTTTGTTATCTATAGAAAAAGTGAAATCTCGTTAATCCGAACACCTAGAATTCGGTTAATCCATCATTCAATAAATTAATTATTGTTTGTTCGTCAATCGTCTAAAATTTCGATTCGGATTAACGAGGTGTCACCTGGATTATAGTTGAAATGAGGTAGATGCATTTTACGGCAAAAACCATCTTCTAAATTAAATCAACGAAAAACTATATATGTACACAACCATTTATAGTTCTTAACTTTACTTATTTTTTTTTGTTTTATTTAGAAAAAAAAACGAACAAATATCAAAACGTTTTGCGTTGTAACAATTATTGCAATATTTTATTACTTAGAATTGCTAAACGGGGAACCTCGACTTCTAGTCAATTACCAAAAACAAAGAACTTTTTGTGGGCGTTTTCTTTGATACGAAATTGTTGAGGAAATTTGGAAAACCGACTGTTTTTCTTCTGGGAGGTTCCCGAATATCTCTACCAATTTTTTTTTATACACATCTTATTTATTTATTTATTAATTTCTTTTTTTTAATAAACTCGTCTAACGTTTGTACATCCACGATATCTTTATTTAAAATCTGATATAAATATCTATTAATTATATCTATTATTAACTGAGTTCTTGAGGTATTGCTGTTTTGAATATTGTTATTATTATTGGTTTTTCTTCAAAAAATAAAATCGTTATCTTTTTGAGCAATTGTGGCTTTTGACGTCCTTTGATCGTTATCGGTATATATTTTTATATACTTTATTCTTTCAATAATTAATAATAAATCCACTATTTTTAAAATATACAACTTAAATATAAAAAAATAATATGTACAAGTTTAGTTGATAAAAAATACAACATTTAAGGGAATGTTTTTGTTGTTTGTTTGTTTAAAAAAAAGGGGGGGGGGCAAAAATTCTCGCTAAACATCTAAAATAGTGGTGTACAGTCGTGATTTTGGGCCAGTTTTGTAAAATCAAACACAAACAATTGTGTCATTCAATGACGGCCCGTCTGAATCCGACCACTTTATTCTGTGTCTTTCGATAATGTGTCTCACAATGTTTCTGCATATGATCTTTACGTATGAACCCTTTACCGCATATATCGCATTGGAATGGTTTATTACCTGAATGTAAACACAAATGCCGTCTTAAATCGGTTTTATGATTGAATTGTTTCGGACATTGATCGCATTTGTGCGGTTTGTCGCCTAAATGTTTTTGAAAATGTTCCTGATAGATAACATCATTTTCAAAACGTTTACCACATCGAGAACATTTAATTGGTTTAGCGCCACAATGGAATGTTTTATTATGTTGTGTTAAATAGCATGCCTTATTGAAATTCTTATCGCAATCGATACATTTCAATGTACCCGGTTTGGAGATTTTTGAATTTTTTGTTTGTACAGTTGATGTGATCTGTGGACTACCTGTTGTTTCTTCATAATCACGTTTAATGTGTGCTTTTTCCGGTGATGGTGGTGATAGTTGTGTTGTCATATCATCGGGACTGGTCGTATATTGTGCTGGTATGTATGAACCAGTTTCTTCAGGAAATGGTGCTGGATCAGCTGCAGTTAATACTGTGAGACGATATTCTTCTTCTTCGGTTTTATAACAGAGGATTCGTGGTGGTTCGGTGATTTCATATGGATCAGGGCAATATGAATAAGGGGCCGTTGCCGGACCCCCGCCCCCCACGTTCGCGTTGCCGAAACTAATGACAGCATATCGATGAGCTTGGATTTGCTCAAAACTAGGCAATGGATGATTGCTTTGTTGTTGCTCTTGCTGTCGTTGTTGTTGTTGCTGTCCTAAGTCAACGGCATTAGTTTGGTGATTGTACTCACCAGTAATATTGAGGCTGTTGGTAGCCGTATCCTGCGTAACGTGGGGGGCAGACCCGTTTGGGTACATTTGAAATTGAGCTGAATTCTCTATAGTCGGCATCATAAGTGGCGACGGTGGTATAGTTGGTGGTGATTGATGGGGTGGTGGGCCCATGAAATGTGGCGATAGCAGGCCCCTCGAAATTCCAGGCGAGAGGCCTGCCTCCCCGTTTGGGGGACTACTATTTGTATCTTCTTGTGGTGGACTATTGCTCTGGTTCGATTCTCTACTTGAACTCGATTCTCTAGCTGGATGATGATGGGCACTAATCGGCAACGATGCCGGATCAGGTTGTCCGCTAGTTTTCACCGCGTTTTTATGCAATGTCGTATTATAATGACGTTTTAAATGGCCAGAACTAGTGAACCACTTGTTGCAAGCTGTACAATTGTAGGTTTTCGGGCGGCGGGCTTCATTTGATTTCCAATTGGTACCTTTTCCGGCTGGTGATACAGTAGGTTGAGGATTGGGAGCGACTTGGGTACTGGAAATCACGGGATTATTGCCAGGCGATGGTAAATGTTCGAATGGTCGATGATAATTCTGTTGCATATTGATACCATTACCGGCAACACCACTGTCTTGAGGTGTTGTTGTTGTCACATAATTCGGTTGATTATAATTATTGCCCACATTATTATCTTGTGGGGCGGTGGTTGTTGTTACATTGCCACCATAATTCGGTTGAATATTAATACCATTTCCAACAACAACATCTTGTGAATTTGTTGTAACATTATTACCATAATTTGCTTGCATTATACCATTTCCAACAACCGTATCTTGAGTAGTTGTTGTTACATTATTACTAATGAAATCAGTTGGTGAAAATAGTTTTTGTTCTGGACCGTTCATAAACATTCTTTGGACTTTATGGGAATCAAGATCTAGAATTTCGCTTTGGGCATCATCTTCCGTTTTAATTTGAGTTTGTTGTGGATCAGTTGTGAACATAAAATGACTCGAATGAGAGTTGGTTTGAGAACGATCGTAAGGACTATGCTGTGACCGATCATAAGGACTATGTTGAGATTGATAAGGATGATAACGATAATTTGTACTCTGTACAGGGGCTTTATGTATTGGATAATCTTGGGTATATTGCTGATTTGAATCCATACCATAATACGGTTGGTCGGTGAAATTTCCATAACTATTTACATGGGTCGGTGGTGAAGCCCGTTCTTCTTTCACCTCTGGTGTGCCCCAATTCTTCATCAAATTCTCCTTATGATACTGCAGATGCACTTCCAGTGATTCCGCCGAATTTAAATACAAGCCACATTCTTTACAGTGGTGCGGGCTAGTATTTATTTGTTGGAAATGATGCGGCGGCTGTTGTTGTTGTTGTTGTGATGGTGGTTGTTGCTGCTGTTGTTGTTGTTGTTGCGGTGGTTGTTGTTGTTGTTGTTGTTGCGACTGTTGTACACTATTATTTGTAGCCATTGTCTTTTAAATTTTGTTTATCGATGGTAAAAAAACAAAAAACAAAAAAGTCAAAAATAAAAAAAAAACAAGACACTCGCCTTTTACTATCACATCTTTTATCACGATCTCAACGTAAAATCCACATATATATTTGTTTATAAGTTCGCGTATTTCGCATCACTTTCACTGACTGCCCCAACTTGAACAAAACTAACTAAACTGCCGGACAGGACACCGGCCGAACGACTGATGGGCTCTCTCTCGCCAGTCTTCCTCACTCCGAGAATTCGGTGGTCCAACGTGCGTCGAGAACAGTTTCGCATACATACACACACACATCCACACAACAAGCCCGGTTTTCGACCAATCACTACGGCCCTTTTAATGCGTTCGGGGTAGTAGGGGGTAAGATGCTGCATTTTTGAACATAGACGACGGCTCAGGATTATGAGCCATGTATGTATGTATATATGGATATGTATGCGTATATGTATCTACTAGTGAATGTGTGTGTGTGAATATATGTATGTGTGTATATGAGAGGATTTTCAGCAACTGGACTTTTCCGGCACCTGCAGAAATCAAACACTGTCCAACACACATAAAAATCAACTTCCTCAAAATAAAAGCGACTTATATTGTCAAAAATTCCTCAAATCTACACATTAATGAGAGCATTTTTTAAAAACCAGTGATGAAATCTTGCGATAATCCGACTACTTATAATAATCTGAGCACTCGTTAATCCGAAACGCACTGAAAACTTGATTATTTATAGCTAAAAACAGGAATTTTACAACAATTAGATTGAATTTATAATAATTTTTTATTTTTATATAATTCCAACTTTTCACTGTTTGGGTCCGTAAGGTACCTTTCAAACCAAACGAATCATAATTATGTAATTAGAAATATTCCGAACCTGAGTGACAAAGATTCATGACACTAGCTGAAACAATCAATATGAATCAATCAGTTATTTCTTTTTACCACTAGCGTCCTTTACTAAAAATATTATATTTTTAATGAGTTATTTTGCTATTGATTTATGAATCAGACTGATGAAATTATCGCTTAGTTGAATCATGATACGACTGGACTGAAATAGATTGATTCAGATCGAACGAGTGTGAATGAATACGAGGGCGATTCCATTGTTTCGTCGGATTGTTTCAAACCAAGCGAATCTGAATCAATCAATATGAATCAGTCAGCTATTTCTTTTTATTATTAGCGTCATATATATAATATTATAAATATAAGTACCTACTGTTGTTATAAATTTTTCAATATGTTATTTTGATATTAATTCATGAATCAGACTGACCTGAATCATGATTCGAATGGATTGAATTAGACTGATTGAGACACTGTGAACGAATACATGGGCAAGTCGACCGTTTCTTGTGCAAATCTTCGCCATTCAGATTTTGGTTGATTCTGAGTGATTCCGTTTCGCTTGATCTGAAAAGGACCTAAGGGTGCGATGGCACGCGGACGGTTTAGTTTCTTAACTTGTCTTCTCCCTTTCTAAAAATAGAGAGAGAACTATAGATTTCAGCAAATTGAGGGCAATCTATATTTTTTCTTGTTTTTAAAACAGGAACAACTGAAAAGAGAGAGAAGCAGTTACACATTCGGATTATCGGACTTACATTGATTTTACAGATTGTTAATAATTTTTTCTTACAATTAGACGAATTTTACTTGTTTTAAAAAGGCTGTCCTCTTGCCTCTTGCCTTCTTCCAAAGAATTCCACAATATTAACCATATTTCTGACACTTTTTTAAAATACCGACTATATGTAATAGTGCTTTGAAGGGTGAAGGAAAGTGAAAAATTTAATTTATAGACGAATCATAGTGTGAGGCTTTTAATTTGATGTACAAAATGTACGTACAAGTGGTTGGTCAACTAGTATTTATGAAATTAAATTCCACCAACATCAACCAAGGGGCTGGCTGGCCGCAATTATATCAGCACGATTATCATTTGGGAAATTGCACGTGCAGAAAGGTATTTACTATATGTACATACAATGTAGTCCAAGAATGCATAATAAAATTTTCAAATTGTTTTATGAAATTTTTGTAAAATACAACTAACTGACTTTCTATAATAATCTTTAAACTTTATACAGTTGATTGCATCTGGAAATTTTCGACTTCCTGTTATTTCATTTATTTACAACTATGACAATAAGATTTACCGACAATATTTATGAGTTTCCAAATTTATGACACAAGTCATAATAATTTTTCAAATTTATACAAAACATCTTACAAGTATTGTGCATAAAGTCGACACTAGACGACAAGTTAATCTCTTTGTTAAAAGCGTATTTGTTTAACAAGTGTTCAATGATGCGAAAACTACAGGGTAACTCCTTCAATATCTTCCACTTTTTCTTTCTGCTAGACACAATAGCCATATTTTGGCTCGTTTGACGAATTTGATTGGTGCCGACCAATCAAATTCATCAGAGTGATTCCGATTGATTCATCAAGTTCATCGAATATGAAGGCATCGAGAAAATGCAATTCTATTGACCACTTTTCTTTGTAGTGGACTTTGTATTTAAACCGCTAATAGTATGACGTCACTGTTATCGCGCCAAAATCCATGTATTCAAAGCGGTTAAAGACGCTGCGTCGCTAAAATATGGTTCAGGTTTGGAGAATAATAGAATCAAAAGATAAAACCAAAAAAAAACAGACTTGTAAGAATCCATCGCCAACACTGTGATTGTTATTAATTATACAGCATCCATGTCTGGGGTAAATGTCCTTTTGTCCTTGCAAATCCCAAAATTGCACGGTTGCATTCAAATTGAGCTTACATCACGATATTTTCGATTAGAATTGTAATTCAAAGATTGTCTAAAAAAAAAATCATTCAATTCAATACAGAAATTTATTTAGAATAGAATCGTAACGATGACCAAAATACTCAATATGTGTGTGTGTGTATGCGTATATGTGTGGATATGTGAAAAATGATAGGACATTTTTGGCTGCCGTTTAAACAAATTGCGAGTAATTTGGTAGAAATGATTACGCTCAAAGTCAAGGTGAGACAAAGAGAGAAAGAGAGACAAGAGGCCACCGTTCTCTTTGTTGTTTTTGTTTGATTTCGTTAGTTTTTCGACTATATATACCTATACACACATACACACACACATTGTTGAATAAACTCTGATGAACTTATTTTTTGGTATTTTTTTTTGTTTTGACCAGACTCCCGTCTGCATGCATTAATTGCATCCTGAGGCATTCTCTCCAAAATTCGGTTGCTGCATCTTCAAGGTCCAGTAACAATAAGAACTGTGTCTCTAATATTTTTTTGTATTAAATTAAAAAAAAAGACGACATCAAAAAAATCAAAAGTTAGATTACAATTTATGCCAATATTGTGAATATTTATTGTAAAAAAACAGTTGAACGTTCTCTTTAAAATATTGTAAATAATACAAAACAATGACCGTTTCAAAGGTAATCTTGAGAATTTATTAAGTTTGTTCGATACGTTACGCAATAACAAAACAATAACAAGTCGACCCTAAAGAG